>VXBB01001134.1:92830-105294 GCA_013399915.1 Illadopsis cleaveri | reverse complement strand
GTTAGTGTCCCTCAGACAAGGGTGCGGCCGTCTGATCACAGAATCACAGAACGTGTAGGTTGGAAGAGACCTTCAAGATCATCGAGTCCAACCCAGCCCTGACACCTCAACTAGATCATGGTATCAAGTGCCACATCCAGTCTCTTTTTAAACGCATCCAGGGATGGTGACTCCACCACCTCTGCGGGCAGACTATTCCAGTCTTATTGCAAAATCACAGAACCAACTAGTTTGGAAAAGACCTCTGAGATCAGCGAGCCCGATTTATGACCAACTATGGCACTGAGTGCCACGTCCAGTCCTTCCTTAAACACCTTCAGGGACAGCGAGTGGCTCCACCACCTCTCTGGACAGCCCATTCCAAGGTCTGATCACCCTTACTACGGAGAAATTCCTCCTGATGTTCAACCAAAAAAAAAAAAAACCTGTTGCATCTTAAGACATCTTGTGCTGTCCCTTGTTCCCTGGGAGCAGAGCCCGACCCCCAGCAGGCTGCACCCTCCTGCCAGGGGATTGTAGAGAGTGATAAGCTTGCCCCTGACCTTATCCAAGAGGTTACAATACTTTTGTTCTGCAGGAGGGAGTCCGGGATTTAAACCCGCCTCGCCTCGGCTGGTTTTTGTACTAGAGTCATGATTTCCAAATCTTTTAATGCAACTCTCTAATTTCTTCCCAAAGGGAAGTCTGAAAGCTCGTAAACTCAAATGAAAAAATTGACCCCAAGGTGACCTTCGCTCCTTGGTGTCACCAGCCATGTAGCAGCCAAGGGTTATTCTCTTGCAGTACCTATGTGCCACGCCTTAAAAACTAGGATTTGGGTGGACTTCTGCTCTTTTTCCTTGTTTGTGTTTTGATACAATTACTGTGTTTGGGTTTCTTTTTATAAAAGGTGCACTAGAAGGCGTGATTGTTGTTACTCAGAACTGGTGTGTGACTGACAAGACGTACAAATATAAATACTAACAAAATAATGTGTGTTTTGCTTTACCCCCACAACACCAGGCACGACCGCGTGGAATGCACATGGAATTTGAGTTACTTAAATGAGGAGCACTCACATGTTTCAAAAATCAAACGGGGGAAAAAAATCAGGCTTTTACTTTATATTCAAGCTGCCATTTGAATGTTTATTTAATTTATGTTGAGCTTTGAAAATTACCTTTATCACCTAATCAAGAAGCCATTATCTCTGCTCAAACAGCTCACTCTTGTGACCTTTGTTCAGGGGACTTCTTTCCTGGTCTCCTTGTTAGCCTTACAAGCTGCCCATTAGGACAGTATCAGACATTTTAAAGTGAAGGTTAAAAGAATTTCCAGGGTTATTACATCTACTGAAATAATTATTCTGTTAATAACCTGTGTGCCTCTTTTACCACTCTCCTTACCACGCCAGTGCCTTTGCTTTTCTGAGATTATGGAATCACGTGGAGCAGCAAAGAGCGTCCTCACTTGCAGCCAGCAATTTAAACTGTTTGTATTTCCCCCTGCTCTTGCTTGACTTGCATAAGAAGCTGCAATTACCTTCTCTGCCAGGTACCTCTTCAAGGAGAAAGAACAAAGATGAAAAATTTTAATGTCCCTGACATGGCAACCGAAGGCACCAGTAGCAAGTTAATCATGGGTCCTTTAATGGATAACCTTGAAGCCTTTTGTGTGATGATCCTTGTGGGGGGATGTTTGCTGTTTTCAAGTGTTGTGCTGAATCAAGACACCACCTGATGCCAGAAATCAGAGCTGGGGGGTGATAGGTGATTTTATCTTTGCTGGTTCAGCTAAAGAGTTACTTGTAGCATCACCATGTGGATTACAGAGAACGTGTGATGTATCCTAGTGGTTTGGTCGATTCAAATCACTGATAAAGTGGTAAATAAGCAAAGAATTTGTGAAATTAAGTGCTTCCAGTGCCTCTATTCTAGTTGAGCATCCCTCCTCATCTGCCTGTAGAAATTATCCTCTTCCAGAAACAGCTTTAGGAATGCATTGTGCTAAGGAGAGCACTAATCTGGTTTGCTCTGCATGCAGTTGTATTTCTTGTGTGAACACATGTTGCCAATAATGGATTTGTTTCAGTGTGATCACAAGGCAGCAAAGTTCAGCATCTTGTGCTGGTATGCTTCCTAGGTGTGGTGCTGCACTTCTCTGTCAAGAGGAATTGTAATTAAGAGCTCACACAAAGAGAAAATAGACATCATATTTTAATTGTACTGGTGTCATTCTTATTAGGTAATTCCATGTGTAAGATCACTTACAGGTGGAATCTTCATCCTTGGGGTTGCTCAAAAGCTCTCTGGATGTGGTACTGAGCAAGGGGCTTTAGGGATCACATTTCTAAGAATACTCTTGTAAAGTTCCAGTTAAAAAATAAAAAATCACTGATGGTATAGCATGTGAATTGAAAAGATTTTGTGCTCTCTACAACCTTCATGAAGCTGAACTTTCTGTAGCTTTATGCCCTGCTGTCAGAGTGTTCAGGCTATTTCAGGCTGCTTTCCTCAAGGAGCTACTTTGTTGTTTCTCTTTCCAGGGCTGGAATTGTGAATTTGAACATAGCTGCCAGCGGGAGATTTGCAGGGAAGTGCCTTGAGTTCAGCATCCAGTTCCACTGCTGAAACACTACTTGTGGCAATCCTGGCAAGTGATGCTGTTTGCTGCATATGTCTCTTTCAAGTGTTGTGTTTTCTGGTAATGTTCCTTTTATTCAAGTTAATTTTAAAAGGCAATTGTTACCTTTCATGTATTATACCTTAATTTTAATACCTAATGGGTTTCAAGGAGAAACTGCAGCTTTCTGCAGGCATGTACTTCCAGGCAAGAAGTTCTTGATATAAGCAGACACTCAAATACCTCAGAAATCTCTCAGTAGATTGGGTTAAACATTTGATGTATTTTAAGTATAAATAGTGAAATTATTGCCTTCAATAAAAATGAAAAGAAGGCAGAGTAGTTTCAGGAGTACAAGGTAGTAGTCAGAATATTTCCTTATTCACATGCTGCTGTAATGTTAATCTCTCCAGTCACTTCAAAATCGTGACAAAATCTGGATTATAATATTTACCCTTTTCTTGTCCTTGTCTTCGTTGTGGGCCGTGATGTAACAAAAATACATCTTCATTTCTGAGCTATGAATAAAGTTTTGCAGATAACTTGAGGCTGTGCCTCTTGCAGGAGTGGTATAAGCACTTGGGTTCACTAGAGGTCACACTTCTTTTACTCCTCCCTGTGTGCTCCTCACAGAGATGTGCTGAGGGGGCTGTGCTCCCATCACGTTATTTACCCAGCAAAACGACATCTGTAATTCTGTACAGGGTATAGCAGCACTAAGTGGCTTTTAAATTATTTACCAAAAAAAAAAAAAAAGAAAAAGATACAAACCAAAAAAAGCTCCAAACCTTTTAAAGATTAGACAGGGAAGTGATGGCAAATAAATGACATGTGGCAGGCTGAAAATGCAGTGTCTAAAAGCCATCTCATGGATTTTTGTCACACGATATCTCCACGGGCAGCAGCGTGTTGTCACAGAACCCTAAAATGGTTTGGTTTGGAAGGAACCTTCAGGCTCACTCAGTTCCACCCTGCTGCCATGGGCAGGGACACTTTCCAGTTTGCTCAGTGCCCCACCCAACTTGGCCTGGGGCACTTCCATGGATGGGGCATCCACAGCTGCTCCTGATGGTCACAGCAGACACACACAGCCATGGGTGCATGTAGGCACCCAAAGGAGTCACTGCTGCCACGTGCCAGCCTGGGGACTGCTGTGGTGGCAAGGAAAATGATGGGGGAGGAATAATTGGCTGCCCCAAATCCTGCTGTGGGAGCTGGGCTCAGTGCAGGGCATGGCACTGGGTCAGGAGGTGGCAGTGCTTGCTCCACAGGGCCCTGTGGAGTGCTCTACTCCAGCCCTACCTAATTCTGTATTCATTAGTCTGCATAAAATTAAATCATATTAAGGCATATTATTGAACAAGCTGATTCAATTTCACCAGAGTTTATTTGCTTTCAGTTGTTACATTATCTTTTAAAATTAGGCAAATTAAATCAGCTGGTCAAGCTCGGAGGTGAAGGCTGGGAAGGAAAGGAACCCAAAACATTATGAAAACCTGGATTCCTAAACAAACAAATGCCTTTTTCAGGCATGCTAATTTCAGGGAATGCTAATTAAAAGTTAATGCATGCACCAGAAACTACACTGCAAGAATATTAATAGCATGGCGCGAAGAAAAATAGAGATAAAGTGTTTCAGTGCTTCACTTCTGTAGGTACATTTTTCCTGTTGAGTTATTAGGAAAAGAAGATAACAGCTCAGAAATCTGTGTTTATTTAAGATCAAACACAGGGCACTTTCTTAGCTCTGGAACAATTAGAGCTAAGAGTTTAGAGTACTCAGTAAAGAGCATGTTTGTACTTCAAATGCATTTTACTTTTTGTAGTCAAACATTTCACAGGTAATGCCATCTAAATTATTTTAGTGTACTTTAGATTTTGTTGTTACAACATTTCAGAGGTGAGTTATCTCTACTAGAAGTTGAGACTCATGACCATTTAAATGAGTCAATATTTCTGAGAAATTTAGAGGAATTCTGCTTACCAAAGGGAAACGTACAAGTCTTTCACAAGAGTTATTTCCTGAAAGGGTAAGTTGGAGCAAAGGTCTGCTTGCTTCAGGTCCTTGAAGTAGAAGATTATATATTTTTAAAATTATTTATACACCCTAGTTTTTTATGTGTTAAAAAAAAAAAGAGATTGCTATTATATTGTTATTTGTGGGAGCTTTGGAAGATCTTATTTCCCCACTGAAAATGCTTCATTTATTTTGTATTTGTATTTGTTCTGTCATGTATTTGTAGTGGAATCCAGCATGGATTCCTAAAGCAGCCTAGGAAGCATTTTTCTTAAGACCTGATCTCAGTTTCTTCTTGTCACCAAGCAGCATCTAAGTTCTTATTTAAGAGGATTCCTACTGCACAGACACATCCGAAACTCAATGTTTGTTTAAAAGGCAGATTCTTACACAAATTCCTTCCCCCCTCAGTTCTTCAGCTGAGAAATGACACATGTAATTTTCAATGGCATATGTAATTTGCAATGGCATGTCAATAGCAGAACACTTTGTACTGTGGGATTAACAGAACAGACTACACTGACCTTGCACAGACATACTTCACTCCTCTGGTTCAACTGAATAGATTCTCCATATTCTCGTGCTGACTTGTTTGCTGTAACTCATTGAGTTGGAATAAAGTTGCATTCACATCAAGACATTTTCCTCTACTGCAAAATGACTGGTTTCAGAGGATTTACATCAGGAAGGAATTTACTTGGAGAAGGTTAATAGTATTTTCTATTTGAGGATTTTTCTCCATGTCACTGTAATTCTCCTTTTCCTGAGCTTTTGTACCGTATCATATTTGAAAGCTGTTTCTTTGAGTTTGCTCTTCACATGTCTCACTTAAACCTCCTGTCCAGCTCTGCCTTTCTGAGCTGGGCCACCTTTTCATCTTCTTGCTCTGTAGGTTCTCTTGCTCTAACTTTTGATGGCTCATTTGTTCTATACTCTTGTTTGACCCTCTGTTAAGCCTGCTCCTGGGTTACTCCCACCCACAGGAGGTGTGTTCTTGCAGGCTGCCTGCAACAAGTACATGGCAGGCACCCAGGGACACGAGTGTGCATTGTAACTATCTCTGAGTTTGTGATGTATGGCTGAACACGTTGGACATGGGCTCAGCATTCCTCTTCCCTTCCTCCTGCCATCTTCCCACCTGAAAGGATTGCCTACAGAATGCCCTTCTGCTTTTCCAAAGGTATTCAGCACCACATGCCCTGTATCCAGTCTTCCTTGGAATAAGTAGATAGGAAAGGCAGGCTCTGAGCTTGTCTGTGCTGTGGATTCCACGTTGTGGGATGGGTAATAAAAAATCCTGGCTTCTTGGAAATGGCATGGATCAGAATGGCATAAAGGGAATAGGGATTCCAAGCTTCTTCCATGTGCAATTAGAAGCAGAATTCTGTTAGGAGTTGAACACAGACTGTTCTCTCCATTAGCTAGTTTTCCATGTCTTTTGCATGTCAAGTGAGTTGTTCAGCACTGCACACATAACCTTTCTCTTTCTTCCCCTATGAGAATGCTGCTTGAGTGCAATAAATCCACCACAAAGCCCATAATACCCGAAATAAACTTTACTTGCACCTGCCATCTTCTGTTCCAAATGCCATCTCTATTGAAACACTCCTCTATATTCTGTATGTAGCATCTCAACCAAGCTGAATTATTTCATCTGCCACAGAGGGATTAAACATGTCAACAGTAATTATCTTTGCCTTAATCTCTGGCAGTTGCTTTTCCTTAAATATGCTCAGAGGTTCATTATAACTTTCTCACTGAATCTCTTGCTGCATAAATCTACCAAGGTATCACTTGCTGGCATAGCAAGTGCTGACACATGTGTCCACTCTTGCAAACAGAAGATGGTCAGGAGGGTTTTACTCATAAATTCTGGTCTGTGGTGTTGTAGTTAAAATCCCAGTGGAGCTTACACTCTTCTCTGAAGCCTGTTAGGCTGCTGCAAAGCCATTCTAACCTATGAGAAGACTGAGAATTTTTGCAGAGCTTTGTGTTATTAATATGAAATACTTAGTGCTTTGAATTCTAATGGTGTTCAAGCTTTACTTTTAACTAGAAGAACTGGCAGAGGTGAGTGAGGACAAGACATCAAACAAGAAGAATTACCTGATCTTTTAATTTCCTAAACTTTTTAAAGATACATGACCCCCAAGCAGTGGGCTCCTGAGGGTTTCAGTTTATAAAATAACTGAATAATATTTTATAGACAAAATATTTCAAGTGCTATATTTCAAAACCTATCAGTAATTCTTGCTGTTAAAATCAGTTTAAATTCATGCCATGACTAATTAACAAGTTTAGTTACTTAAAAGGACTGTAAAATATCATTTACCAAAGCCTTGAAATGAAGGTTTTGATAAAAATATCACAGAAGTCAAGAGAAATAAAAAATGTTATTAATATCAAGTTGTAAAGGGTGGTGCTTTTTTAATATTAAAGCCATGTTTCACTCTTTTGAAATACTTGTACTGGAAAAAAAGTGCATCATCAAATATACATTAACCTAAAACTGCATGAAAAGAGAACTACAGTCCTCTGTTATTAAAAGGAACTGGTGTTTATTACCTTTTCACTATATTAAAGCTCATAACTAGACAAATACATTTAGGGTTCTCTCTGGGCATTACAATATTCCAGATAAGGTTTTTTGGCACAGGCAGTACAATGCAGTAATACTCGTGCTCCAGGAAGGCACAGAGGAAGACAAATACACATTGTGGTGTGCCCATCAAAATAAAATCCTGTTTTCTCTGCTTGGCAGCCTTGCCAATTCTTCAGAGAAATGATAATTCTCTGAGGATATTTTCTTGGGAAGACACAAAGGGGAAAAAAAAAAAAAAAAAGAACCTTAAATGCATTTGAATATTCATTTCTTAGCTATCTTGTTCTGTTTTGTTTCTTCCCCCTCAGACAATGCAGGAAAACGTGTGGTGCTCTAACAAAGAGCCTTTTTCCCCTTCTGAACAATCTGACACGGGGAAATTCTGCATCCAGTGACACTCGTGATGAACTGGGGTTTTCACTGCCAATTCCCTGCTGGCTGTACTCCAGAACACGGCCTGTCAGTCAGGTAGGGGCAATGTGCAGCTTTGGCTCCTTTTCCCCCTGAAGGGACTGATCCAGTGTTTAGCCACAGTGGAGAGTTGTCCATTAAAATGACAGGGGCCTGGAAAGACACTGGGCAGGCTGAGCTCCGAGGTGATGCACAATGAGCTGTTAACAGGCTGGCAGGCACCTTTCTCAAGGACCACCGACCCTGAGGGAAGCTGGCTGAGCATCCTCACCGGCCAGGGATGCCTTCTTGGTGTTGGTTTAAGGAAGGGAAGCTCCTCTTCAGAGAACTTTGTGGCATGAAATGATGCTCTGCAATCACAGAATCACCAAGAGAACTCCAAAATCATCGAGTCCAGCCCAGCCCTAACACCCCAACTAAACCATGGCACAGAGTGCCACATCCAGTCTTTGTTTAAACACATCCAGGGGTGGTGACTGCACCACCTCCCCAGGCAGACCATTCCAGTTCTTTATCACCCTTTCTGTAAAACACTTTTTTCTAATTTTCAACCTATATTTCCCTTGGTGCAGCTTAAAGCTGTGTCCTCTTGTTCTCTCAGTGCTGCCTGGTGAACGAGACCAACCCCACCTGACTACAGCCACCTTTCAGGGAGTTGTAGAGAGATAAGGTCACCAATGTGTGGTTTGTCACCAGGCTGGGACAACAACCAGCTGGTTTTACACCTCTTTCCTCCTGCTGCTTCTTGTCTGAGTTACAGCAGCATCCAGGAGCATCAGCTGAAATAAAGAGTCTGTTTTCATATGGTGTTCATCACCCCAAAATACACAAGGATGGATTCTCCAGCAATCAGGTGCCTGTTGGAAAGATGGCCTCAGATTTTCTAGAATCCTTGCTCTCTTCTGTTGATTGTGGACTTTAGATACTGAGTCCCTTCCCCCTAGGCCAAACCCATTCCAGCTTCCCATTCCAGCCTCCTCAAACAGCTGCCTCTGGCTATGCCTGGGATTATTTTAGACTTTCTGCATTATAGATAAGCAAACATTTATTGGGCCAAAGTGTGAAAAAGAATTAGAATGTGTCACAGCACCTTCATCTGTGAGAACACACTCGTGGTGCCTTCAGTGATTACTTCACACAAAATACCTGTGTGCTGTTTAGCATAGGGCAATAGCAGGTGGATGCCCTCGCTTTTCCTTTGCAATGTCTCTCTTCCTGTGCGCTGATAAAAAGTCAGTTATGCTCTACAAGTGACAGAGCTTCAACAGAAGATTCTCCTGTGCTTAAGGCCATGGTAAGGAAACAGGACAGAGAAGTTGAAATGTCCCTGTGTAGAGAAAAACTTCAACTGTCTTACTAGGGAGGATTTCCCTAGATGAATTTTGTGGGATAGAGCAGAGGTACTTTATTCTAGAAGATGGTGTAGACTAAAAAATCCCAGGGGAAAGAAGGTGCTGCTGATCAAAATTACAGAGGCCTGGGAGGATGAGGGTTCAGCTTACTGAGTACATTAAGAGTTCAGCTTTTTACCATCTCTTGAGCTTGTCGTAGCAAGAATATGTCCTCTTTATTCATTTGGCCTAGATACCCATTGCTTTCTTAATCTACTTAAATTACTGTCTTACATTAAGAAAAGGTAAATTCTGGATTGATTTTATCTTGGGGGGGGTGGAAAAAAAGCAAGGTTCAGACACATCTATCTGTTCTCCATTTCCCCACGTTCAACAAATCTGTGGAAGAACAGATTCAACAAATCTATGGAAGCCAGCACCACTGCTGGCTTTTAGTTCACATCTCAACAGCTGGGTTTCATCTGAACATATGATCAAAGAGAGACACTATCAGGTAAGCAAAGCTCAAGATTTTTCCTTTAGAATTTACAGAATGTACAAACTAGCATTGACAGACACGTTTCAAGCCATTAAATACATGAATTAATGTCCTGATTTGAGATGTAGATTTGGGTGGAACTGGAGTCAGGTTCATTCAGTTATGAAAGGCAAGAGCTCCCTATTCTGTGAGCTTCAGAGAGCAGAGATGTGCTCCCAAAGGAAATGCAGTCTGGCTATGGATGGGTACTGGCATGGAAAGCTACTTCTAGGTTGGAAAAGGCACAATGGAAGTTTTGTGTACCAAAACTCACACCAATGACCTTGGTGGCAGTGCTTTAAGTGGCCTTTACACTCGGGCCAGATTGCTCTTGCAAATTTTGTTTTCCTCCACCTAATTGCTGGAATGAGGCTGAGCGGGTCCACAGCCAGTTCACAGGGATGGTTTGCCAGGGTGGCTGACAGGCTGTTGGGTTGGAGATAAACATGCTTCTCCAGTTGTTTGCAAAGTCCTGCCTCATGTTGAATCGTTTCTCTCAGTAATCAGTGAATCACAGATCAAGATAAACACTCGTACGACGTCAATAAACCTAATTTTTATTTTTATAATTAAATCTTGAGAGCCACCTGATTCTGCATTGAATCAAGACTATAATTTCAGCAGTAAACATCTGATATTGTAATGAAGAAGCAAAGTATGAATAGAGCCACATTTTTGATTAATTAGAATTTTGTTGCCAAGGAATTAATCTGTTTTCCCTGCTCTGTGGAAAAAAATCCAACCCTCTCTAAAATGAGTTTCTCAGCAGGGATAATTATAGAAATGTTGAGTGAACTCCAGCAGCAGACATGTTTCAATGTCTCTTTGTTTTCCTGGAGCAAGGGGAATATGGGAGAGAACAGATGACCATTAAATATTGACTATGGCTGGTTTTTTTCCCCCATCATAAAGTAACAGAAAAGCTTCTCCTGGACCTAGGACTTCCTGGCCACTAAGTTATTTCTGGGTGAGATAAGAGCGAGTTTAGCTCAGGCTGTATTAACTCAGACCCGTATTCATGTAGAAATGGCTCCAGGCTGGAAGTCTCTACTAGTTAGCTGCTGCTATATCAACTGAAGAGCTGCTGTGGTAACACGCCACACGACTGTGCTTCCTTGGATGATCCTTTGGAATGATTCCCATCTTCTTCTGAGGCAATGGGGGTGATGCTAGCAGAACTGACAAGCCCCCAAAATGAGTTAGCTGTACTGCAGCAAACTTTGCTGAATTACTTGCGATTCATGGATGCGAATCCGTTTGTGCACGTGGCAAGCTAACGTGTCATTTCCATGGGCATGAATAAATAGAGCAACCACTTAGTATCTTAAAACGTTGCTTTCTGTCATTACTTATGGCAGCAGGGGATGTATTTCATTTCTCCTAAGGTTAAGGGAAGAAATGCTTTTTCTTTGCTAAGAAAAGCTACCACACTTACAGGATTTGCAGCAAGTAATGTGTCTGTTGCCATGTTCCTGCTTTAATATGTCTCTTCAGGATGCAGAAAGCTGTGTTCAAAATCGGGATGACCAGACAGCATTAAAAAACTCAGAAGGATACTGTCTCCACATCAGATTCAAATGCTGCAGTTCAGGCTCATCAATATTGATTCAGATGCGAGTAATTGAAACTTGCTGTCACCGCGTGCTTCTAGCAAAGTGTGAAATTGAGGAACTGGAAGACAATACCCAAAGCATGGATGCATGACTGCAGCCTTGAGTGCTTTCCTTGTGGGTGACCCAGGGATTTTATTGCCTGGTTACCCACAGAGTAGAGAGCACAGAAACTCTTAGGCATGGGAATACTTTGGGTCCTAAACTTTATTTCTTCATTTCACCGTTCACTGAAAAAAAGCCCAACCCAAAGCCCTGTGTAAGACTGATTCACATACAATAAGCAGTTAAATCTTGTTGTTAGCATAGTTGAGATTCTACTGTTGATATTTTTAAATCACTTTCTCTCAAAGAGGTGTAATGTAATTTTTCTTGTGTGAGTGATGCTGTACATGGATTGAAAGCTGGAACACGATGATCTGGGCTATTTCTTAGGAAAATGCTTGTGGTTAAATAAGGACTGGGTTGTTTCATCCTCCAGCTCATGCTATGCAAAGAGCTCTCCCCATACAGAACTTCTTTTTGCAGATTTTCTGCTGTATTAATGATTTCTCCAGTTGTAGGGAGAGGGATGAAGAAGAAAGAGGCCCTTATCCCTTTAAGAGTCATGTTAAAGAGCATTAAATAAGTTTGCTCGTAAACAGAGTTCTTGTCCATAAGGTATTAGTTCTTGTGCTCTAGGGTCCTAAATAGTGGATAGAAAATCTAGTATCTGCAGTAAAATATAATAGATTTTTCTGTGTCAGGTTTAACTAAACAAGGTAGAAGACCCTGAATACAGCAAGTTGGTAAGAAGTTACCCCCAAAGACAATTTCTATTTTTGCCTGTTTGAACAAGCAGCATATGGTTTATTTTGAGCTACAAATTTTTGTGTGAACTCAACTTTGTATCCTTCTAGGACAGGGAAAGCTATTTTATTCCTTTCTGATCAAGTACATTTATGTCTCATGGAAACAGTGAACAAAAGCTATTTAAATTAAAGTACCTCAATATACGAATTTATCATTTCCATGCATCCTTTTGAAAAANAAAAAAAAAAAAAAAGGTATCAGAAGCTTGATGTGGTGTCTCCTCCTGGTTGCTAGAAAATTTGCTTCTGCTTCTTTCACAATTTGATCACAGATCTGGGCTTCAACCCTGCCAGTGTTAATATTGAAACTGCTATTTTGGGGTTAAAAAAAAAAAAAAAAGTGTCCTTTCAGTATTAGAATGTAACAGTATCATTTCACATCCTACCTCCTTAAAAGGTTGTCACAGCAGCAGTAAACCCAAGATTAGTCAACAGCCAGGACAAAATTGTAACATTCCTGTACATAAGAAAACAGGCGACCAAAGATTTCCCCCCCACTGAAA
>VXBB01001134.1:79350-92802 GCA_013399915.1 Illadopsis cleaveri | reverse complement strand
ACTGAAAATTCCTGCTCTCTTCCATCTTCTTAACTGACACTTAGTGCTTGGATAATAACGAGAACGTAGGAAAAAAAGATTATAGCTTTATGTTAGTGACAGTAGAGTTATGGCTGAAGAGCTGCTTTCATTCTAAGCCTTCATTTTCAGCACTTAGAGCTTCTGAATATATTACCCTTTGGGCTTCCATTACATACGCTTGCTTTCATCCCAAGAGCTGGTTTGTGGCTTTTTTTTTTAGTCTTTTTCTTTTTTTTTTTTTTTTTTCATTACATTTTCTTTGCTATTTATTTGATACCTAAACATGGGGAAAACTATCCTGACTATTCCATCAGTAGTTCAGATCTTTTTTTTTTTTTTTTTCCCTGCACATTGGTGCTGGTGTTTCTGCAGAACATCTGCCTTTGATACAGTAGAGGAAATTTCTTTTATAGGTAAGTATACGGAGTTCTTAAAACTTACCTCCTCTGTTTTGGTTTTGTACTTCTTGAAATAAGCATGGGATTTGTCCTTAGAAAAAGAATCCTGAAGTGTGATACCACAGTTAAAAATGTAAATATGTGCTAACTTATTCACCAAGTTTCTCTGTGTGAACAGTGGCTACACATATCTGAGTAAAAAGAAAAGATGGTTTCTGCCAGTTTAGAGCAGGACTCCACTCTCCTGTATGATGTGGTGGGAAAATAGGGTCTGTTTCACCAAGAAATACCATCAATAAAAGCCAGACCTCATACACAACTTGGGTGTTGGATTTTCCAGTGCTCACAAACAATAACCTCCCTTTGTTTGTGTACAGTTTAGATTAGTGGGCCTGATCTGGGGAAAATGATGAGGAACCAGGAAAGTCAAACCCGCTGCTACGGGTTCCTGATGGAGGCCCCAGCTGCCAGCCCCAACAATAATAATTTCAGGCTCTTGGCTTTCAGTGGAAATGGATTAACTCAAAAGATGAATTAACATCAAGGGTTCAAGGGTTTTGTATTTGAGTGAGAAACTATTCCATGTGCCTGTGCACATGCACAAAAAGAATGAAGGATCAGCAAAAAGAACCAAAGATCATTAAACACAAACAAAACCCCAGTCCTGAGTGGGAAGTTTCTCACACAACCATCATTTATACTCTTTCTTAAGTTCTTTAAGAATGTGAATGTTGTTTATTTGAGAGCTTATATAGGTACTTTGTTATGTTTTTAACTACTGTTAGGTACAGATTCAACAATCTATCAGTATTGTCCATTGTAATTCTAAAACAAAAGAGGTTTCTGTAGAGAAAAAAGCATCTGTAGAAAGCAAATTGCTAATATCCTTACTACTTGTGTTCCTAGGACCAACTTTGCTGCACTGCTTGACCCAGCTGGGACTGGCAGTAGCATCTTAAAGTAACAAAATGTGTTTTGTTATATCTGAGCAAGGTCCTCCTCACCCTCAGGGCCTCTTCAAGGCCACAATTTTCACAGGGAACATGGTCCTGGCAATGCTGCTGATCTCATTAGGACTGGGAAGATGGTTTGTTTGTTTGTTTGCTTGTTTGTTCCTGTCAACTCTGCCCAATTGAAACGCATTTGAATAAACACATGAAGATTTCAGAATTCTCATGTCTCAGGCAGTGAGAAACCCCAGAGCTCCCCCGAAGAAGGACATAAACAGATATTAACTCCACAGAAACACTGTCTTGTTTTTCCAAGCTACCACGGGCGTTGTGAGGAGAGACAGATGAAGGAAAATCCAAGGCTGTGGAGCACTGCAGGCTGTGAGCAAAACTCCTGCACTCATAAACCTGAGCATGACATCTGACTGCTGCTAAAAGCAGCATCTCCTTGGGACTAGGGCTAGTTATGACAGAGATCCCATAAAAGTGATGGCCTTGGAAATATGTGGGTTTCTTTGAAAGGAAACAGTAAGTATGAGTCTAAGGCACAGTTTTATCCCTTCTCTTCCTTCTTTTCCATAATTTTTCCCCCCTCCCCTTCCTCAAATCTCTCACAATAGCTTGGTCAACAGCATTTTCTTGCTTCATTGGTTTTGAAAAGGACTTGCTGTTCCCTGCTGTTAGATTATTTCCAGGAGACTTTCTCAGGCCAATAGTCATAACATTCTTTGCTCCACTCCCCCTCTCCCCCACCCAGACAGAGAAGTAATAAAATTAAACAAAAATAAATTAACCAATTAAGTTGGGAAGTGGGAAAGGCAAGCATGTTTGTATTTACAGGATTGATCCAGTGATTTAGGGTATGGATTCTTTTTGTGTTCAAGGACTTAGTCTCTACATGCAATTCCCATAGAGAAATTTCTCCTATGAGGCATAAGCAGTAGCAGCTGGATTTCAAGTGAAATTACCAGAGAAATATAGGGACTTTTTATTGGTATTAATTTTATTTCAATCTTCAAGAAAGAAAAAGATTCCTTCCTTCAAAGAGCCTAGGAGACTGTAAAGAAGGACTTTGCCAAAATAAACATCATCCAGTTGTTACCTTGGATCTTGAGGTTCTTTTAGGGTTTTTTTCCTACTCTTGCTCAGCTTTAACAGTGTATAAAAGGGCAGAAAGATGTTCCCCTGAGGCACCTGCTGAGGGAAAGCCCAGCTCATGATCTGGCTCCTCATTTCTCACTCTCCCTCTTGCCTGATTCATTCAGCTCCCCTGCTAACAACTGCTTTACACACAGAAGTGTTCAGTGCACACCTCCCACCTGGGGTTCTTCCCTCCCTCCTGCATATCTTCTGCATTTAGAGGTGTCACAGGTTAGGACTGCCAGTATAAAGTAAATGTTTTAGGTTTGTTTGGCACTCCAGTAAATTTGGGTTAATGTTGGGATGGGCTTTAATTTTCTGTAACTGCTTGAACTGATTCAATTAGCACAGGGGCAAGTACTCACAAAGAAAGAAAGAGTTAACTGAAATGAAAAATTGATTATATGGTGTTTAAATAGGATAAGGTGTGATAACTAGCAACTATTGATAGTTTTACAGTTTGCAAAAAAGGGAGAGGCCATAGCAGGTGGATTTGACTGCAGCAGGAGTGAACAAAAAACCAACTCAATATTCAGGTAACCTGTCTTGGGAACAAACATGTTTCCTTTATTCCTTTATTCTTCAAAATCTGATTAAAACTGTCTTTGATGTGCATTTTAGTCGTTGTTATCTGTGTGTGCTACTGTAGGGTCACAGAGTTATCCAGCAGCCAAGATTTTTGTGGTGAATCCCAGTTTGGGAGCTTGAATTTTGCAGAGCTCTCAAAAGCTTCCATTTCTTTCCTTCTCTGTGTATTATTTTGCCTACTTATAATCTATATACTGAAGGACCAGAGAGATTGTTTTGACCTTATATTCATTGCCAGTCATTAAAACTGTTAGTTCAAGCTTCTGCTTGTACTTTTGTAGTTGAAAAATTCAGGTTTTGTTGATGACAAACTGCTGGTGCACAAGCATCTGCTACACAAAAGGTTTTGAAAAAAAAAAAAAAGGAATTTTTTGCTGGAACAGCCCCTGTTTCAAAGATGGTTGTCTTGCTCATACAAGGCAACTGAAGATAAATCTATCAGGTAATTGTCCACATATTGGAGGAATGTCTTAATTGTGAAGCTGTGGAGAATGACTCAGGGTATGTGACTTTCTGGCCCAACAGCAGTGATCCCTACAGGATACAAGAGCTTGGGCTGCAGAAGTTGAAATTTCAAGTCCTGGTTCAAGCCAGAAAGAATATAAATTCTTTGAGTGTGGGCCTTTTGCAACACACAACTATTTGTTATCCAAGGGTATTTCCTGGAGTGTTCCTCAGAGTAGCTGAGGGTGGAAGGCATCTCTGGAGTTCATCTAGTTTAGCCCCTGCTCAAACAGAGTCAGCCACATCAGCAACCTGTCCCAGCATTTGATCACACTTAAAGTAAAAAAAAAAATAAAAATGAAGCAAAGCCAACCCAACAAGCCCACAAAAAAAACCAAAAGCCAACCAACAAAACCAACAAAAAAAAAAACAAACCCACAAACCAAACCAAGACTTTAAAAATATTGAACCCGAATTTCCTGTATTTCAGCTCAGGCCCATTCCTGTCCTTTCACTGGGCAGCAATGAGAAGAGTTTTGCTTTGTCTTCCCCCTGCATCCCTATGGGAATTCACACACAGTTTTCCTATTTCAGTGGAAAGAGCTGAGGAAATGGTGTGGGGTGCCTGGGTGCCTGTGATGCCCAGCTGTTTATTTTCAGAAGCAGCTTTGGGAGTATTCCCTTACTCTCTTTCCTGATACAAGAACAAGAGGCATTGGCTGGCTCAGGCTATGAGCCCCAAATTGCTGGAAGCTGGGACTGCACAGTACATAAACACAACTGTGCTTGGTTTGCTCCTGTATCTCCTCACAGGCTTTGGTTACTGAGCTCTGCTAGGGGCAGGACTTTGAACAAAACTGTGTTTTGGCATGACTTGGTACATCTGCTTTTACTTTCTAAGACTTTACAGAAGTTTCAGAGGGATGGATGTCCTCCTACAGGAAGGAAAAAAATGCTCCTAGATGTTTATCTTCAAGCTTGATTATTATAATTGTAAATGGAAGTTAATATGCATGTATTATAACTCAGGTCTTGTTTGCTTTTTATAGAGTGTGAAATGAGCTTCCACTTGTAATTGCAGGTTTTCCTGATTGATGTGAAGCTATTTTCTCTGTAAGCAGATACTTCTCAGTTTCTAGCTTTGTTCAAGGCATGAATAAAAGAAAACAATTTGGAAAAAAAATTCAAATTGCAAAGAGGTTCATTTCCTTATGCCTCAGGACAGCAAGAACTTCTGAGTTAGGAAATTACATGCCCTTAACATGACTGTTGACTCTTGCATTGAATGCAAGCTGTACATCAGGAGGGATCTCTCATTACATGCTTACAGCACATATTCTCCTTGGAAGATACAAGGCACTTCCCCTTTGGGTCCTGCTTATGAATTTTTACATCTCGGAGAACTGCAAATGTGCCTGAGAGGAAAGTGTATCTGTGACCAATGGAAACATAAAAGGGGAAGAAAAGTTGCAAGACTTCACAGACCTCCTGAAATTTCATGTCCCTGTGCATCAAAGGCTTTGCCTCCTTTCTGAAAGATGCTGCTTTAATCATTGCACACGACACTGCATCCTTTGGGATGAATTCTGCCAGCTATCAATAGAATTACTGATATACAAAACTTGTCAGGTTACCAAAGGCATAGGAATGCAGCTGGTCATTAAAGATGTAAGTGCATTTCAATGTACTATATATTGTGCATCCCAGTGAGAACCAGGACTCCTTTCCTTGCTATGCCCTCTGTGTTCAGAGACTGGGTTTGATTCTGAGCAGGAGAGCCTTTCTCCAACTCTACTGTCTTGGCTAAGTGACTTCATACAGTCCTGAATGTGGTAATTTCTAAAGCAAATCCATTTCAGTACCAACGTGTTCTGTAAAATCTGTTACCACTAAAGGCCAAAATTAAGTTTAACATGTTCAAAACAACACTTTTTTTCTTTCCAGTCTGATCTATTCCCTGTTTATTTCTGCTACCATGTTGTCATTGCATCCAATCTGTCTGTATATAAACAGTTGTAAACGCTTCTTACTAATTTTCCCAGTACTGTGAATTGCCTTGAAGGCACCTGGGATAGTTGGATAGAGAGGAAGAGGAAAATAGGGGATTTTCCATATGGTCTGAATAGTATATGGTATTTTAAGGAGGCTATTTCCCATTTATATCCATTCATCTCTTTGAATTTCAATCTTTAAATCATTACCTTTTCTCTCAGGACTGCTGTGAGGCTTAATTCATTAATGTCCATAGAGTGCTTTGAAATCCTTAGATAAAAGAGATTATAGAAGTGGAAAATATTAAAGCAAAAATGTGAACTCAGAGTCTCTCTCTTCCTTACCTCACCTGTTCATGAAGATCTTTATAATCATATAAACTTACCTTAGAATCAAGGCAAACATATTTTCCTTTGATGTACAGATAACATGAGGTTGCAAATGCCCATTTTTAAAAGAATCTTTTTCACATCAACAAAGTTAATGTAAAAACTTCTTAGCAATGTTTTTAATCTTCTATTCTGTGCTCCCCCAATTAAAAATGTGGTCCTGGTTATATCCAGCTGAATCTTGTAGGACTGCATCGATGCTGAAAGATTTACACTGCTCTCTCTGTAGGCTCACATTAGGAAAACAGAAGTTCCTCTATGAGGTTTATGTCACTTCAGACTGTAAAATAATTGGCCTAATAGGATCTTTTCAAAATACATCATTTGTTTTCTAAATGGGAATCATCTTCTCTATCCTGACATCTCCACAGGTTTCTGTAAAGCAGATTCCTCATTTTCATAAGATGATTGGGTAATTCAGCTTAGAATGGCCTCAGAAGATCTCTAGTCCTAACTTTTGCTCCAAGCAAGGACATCAGATCAGGTTTCTCAGGGATTTATCCTGCCATAGAATATATTTACCTACCAACTTCTATCTGGAGCCACTAGACCATCCATTAACTCAGCTGCTTCTGTTTCCATCTCTGACGCCACGAGATTGTCCATGGTCATTCTCAGTAACATCTTTTTCCCTAGAAAGAAAATTGGAGAGAGGGGAGAGCAGGGTAGGGACTGTTAATGAGCCTGAGGGAACTGTAAGTAAGCCTTTTTGAGAGCTTGGAGTACACATATTTAAGGTCAGAGTCAGAGCAAGGAAATAAGGTTGCCACCTCAGCTTCTTGGTTTGGATATTGGAAGTCCCGTTCTCCAGGCCTGCCGAAAGAAGAAATTCCCTCTTGGCTGTAGCCAGTAACTAAAATCTGTGGAAAGCTGCTTTTTCCAGGCATTTGTGGTCTCCCTCTTGATCCTCATGAGGCATCCCATACTATCTTTCACTGTCTCCAAGAGGAAAGGCTCAATTTCCTGTCTTCTGAGTCAGCATGAAAAGACTGACCTGCTGCAGAAGGTTTCAGTTTTCTCTCCAGTGCTGATCTTACAGCTCCCAGCTGGGCACTGCTTTGGGGTATCACAATCTTTACTGACAAATAGGACAGAGGACTCTTTATCAGCAGGGAAAAACCTCACCATCCTTAATTCAAAGCTTAGTTACAACATTCCTGATATCCAGATTGTCCAAGACAGAGCAGCTAGTCATGTTTTCAAAAAAAAAATACTGTGGTAGTGTCTCTCATCTTCCCTTTGGAGCTCATATTCATTCCTGACAAGAGCCAATGTATTCCAGAAATTCCCCTTTCTGCTGCTGCTGTGAAATTATCCTGCTCTTCCAGTTCAGCCATTTAAAGTCAGTAGGAAAGTCTACTGACCTCTTTATTTGCACACAGAGCAGACATCTACAAACCAGTGGTGGAGAGCAGCTAGTTTCAACCTATATTTAAATACTCAAATCAGCATATGGTTATTCAGATTTCCCTTTAAACTTCGGGCCTGAAAGTTTCTCCTGTATTACATAGGCATGTGTTGATATAATCTGGAATTTTGAGTTGACTGTAATATTGCTACTAGATATTAGGCTAGAGTTGTTTCACCACCTCTTCATCCTCAAAGGAGAATTAATCATTGACTTAACTAGAATGCTAATATGAACTATTGTGTTGTTATGCATATGTTGATTTCTTTAACTTTTTCAGCCTTCTAGGTCTCTTTTGAAAACAAGCTTAGCCAACCAACTGTAACAAGCTTTTACTTGAGTGTGTATAAATGTTAAGTAAACAAAATATTTTTGCTGCTTATGCTTGCAACATTCAGCTTCATTAAACATGTTTTTACGCAGTCTACGGCCTTTTGCAGCATACCTGACTAACTTGTAACATTTCATTCAGATAAAAAAGGACACAGAAAATGTGTTTCAGAGAACTCATGTTAATGTAACTCTCCCAAGGCACTCTGAAGGTGTCCTGTTCAAGCAAAGCACAGAGCTCAAATCTTGAAAACTGTGAGGAGAAAATAGACTGTTGTGGTTTAACCTCAGCCAGCAGCCAAGCCCCTCACAGCCACTTGCTCACTCCCCCAGCAGTGGCATCAAGCAGAGAATCAGAGCAGTAAAAACCCATGGGTTGAGATAAAGACAGTCTCTTAGGGAAAGCACAACTATGCACACAAGCAAATCAAAACAAGAATTAAATCCCTGCTTCCCACGGGCAGGTAGGTGTTCAGTCACTGCCAGGACAGCAGGGCCTCATTATGTGCAGTAGTTACTTAGGAAGACAAACACCATCACCCCAAGCATCCCCCTTCCTCCTTCTTCTCCCCACTTGATATCCTGAGCTCGATTTCACATGGTCTGGAATATCTCTTTGGTCAGTTGGGGTCACCTGCTCTGGCTGTGTCTCTTCCCAGCTCCCCAACTTCCTCAGCAGCGTGGCCGTGCAAAGAGCAGAGCAAGCCTTGTCTGTGTGTAAGCCCTGCTCGGGCATAACAAGAATATCTCTATATTATCAATATTACTGTTAATATCTATATTATTGTGTGTTCAGCACAAATCCAAAACACAGCTCAGCACAATCCTAACTTCACGTTTGCAAAAGTGTTTCATTACAGTAATGAGTGACCGTGGAAAATGCCAGCCGTCCATGGACACAGGCTGTGGGGAGAGCCAGTTACTTTGAAGAAATAAACATTCTAACCACAGAAATATAGACTGACAACTTTGAGGATGACAGAGATGCAAGCTAACAATAACATCAGTGGGTAGAAGGTTGCCCTAGAATATTTACACTGAAATACAAGGCACTGTGAAACAAATCCTTAGCCTTTAAGAGCCATGAGTGAGGAATCCACATATTTGTTACCAAAGAGGTCCAGGAGCCCACCTTTTAACAAATATAGGGGACATAATTCTTAGAGAACAGCTGTTCTTTTTCTTTCAAAGCTGTCATTTAAATATAATGTTTGACCTTTCTCTTTAGCCTAAATGGTTTTCAGATCACAAGAGAGGTAAATGGGTGAAACGGCTTCTAGCATATTATAAACCTGTTGCATTCCATTGATCAGCACTTGATTTCTTTTTCCAAACCTAAATGTTATTTTAAAAAATCTTTCATATTTAAAAAGGAAAAGCAATCCTCCTCATGCCAAAGAATACAGTAAAGAATGACAGGATCTGGCTCTCCTAAAGGAAACTTACTAGCTATCTCAAGAGTTCATCTTTCAATGGTTATATTGGGTGTCAGAGAGGTAAAATAGATTCTAAAGATGCATTCTATCCCCAAAAGCAAAAGCTTTTCTTAATGTACATGCATTACACAATAACATCTTAAAAATGCAAAATAAGACATTTTAAAGAATTCATTGCCTAAAGTCGGAACTTATATGAACATTCAAAGTGATTAGCTACAGCCAAAAGCTAAAAGGTACATAACAGAGCCTGAAAAATTAATGAAAGCTTTGCTATTTTGGTTTAACATCCCTGGTTTTTTGCTATCTAAACACTCCTACCATTGCAGCCACCAGTTTTGTAACAGCATGTTTTACCAGACCCTGCAGCAGACACACAGACAAATGAACTCGAGATTGTCCTCAAAAGCCTGTGAAAACACCTCAGGAAATGTTGACACTTACAGCTTATGGATCAAAGCTGAATTATCTGAAGCTAAATGATTTAAATTCTTCAGATGATGAATTGCATGTAGCTCTTCACGAATGTTTTGTTTTCTAATTATGAAACATTTTTCACTTGCAATAAAAACTAGTTTCTTGAGAGTATGAATAATATTCAGTATTTTTAGGCATCTTTTAATGTGTTAGAACTGAACTTTCTCTGACATTTAGCAGCGTCAGGAAAAAGGCCCTTGCAGAGGAAGCCTCATATTTCTAAATGCTCATGGCAAAGAGTGGGTTTGTGGCATCACCACTTCCACAGCACTGAAGAAGCCTTGTACTGCAATGGTGATTAAAATGCATCAGGCCAGGTCCTGCTGTCCATGCTGGGATCACAACTCCAAAGCATGGCCAGAGTCAGTGTGCCCTCAGTCCCTGGGGACTTGCTGCCTCTGAGTTCCAGCCAAGAGGAAGGGCTTGTTCAGGACAACTTCTATAGGATTTGTGGAAAAAGGCACATTTAACACATTTAACACATTTCCAGTGCCTGGCTGGCGTTTAGACTTTATCCTGTGGGAACCTGGTGTGCTTCCACAGAACCTGGGGTGGCCTTAGATGACATAAAGCTGGCGAATTCAGGAGTCCCAGGTCCCAGGCTGCTGCTCCTAGCCTACAATCTTTTCCTTTCTGTGAGAATACTAAATGGCTTTTTCACAGGAATTGTGCTGGGATTTGATTGACATTATCCCTGGACTAAAGGTGTGCATTGAAAGTGCTTCCTTACTGATTTTTACAGGACAATGACTGTTACCTTGGGTTATGTATGGACTCTTAAATAAGACAATTATTTCTGTGTTAATGTCCAATGAGAACTTGGACTTTGATCATTGTCTTTTTAGAGTCCAAGGCTGTAACTTTACACATGATTACTTTTACTTATCTAACAGGCTGGAATTCATCAAAAGGATAAGAACCAACAAGAGCAGGAATAGCTCGTGGTTGAGATGCTGATTCACTTGGGAGATGTGATCTTGGCAAATTCTCCTCATCAGCTCTGTGCCATAGCTTTCTGCTTCTAAAACACAGATTAAAATGTTGCCTTTTTCTTCTCTTGCCTTTTGTCTGCCTAAATTGTAAGCATTGAGGAGGGTGCATACGTGCCACATCTTGTACAGTAGGCCTTCTTGCTACAATTATAACATTTAATCAATAAAATAAACCTTGTGCTCCTTTGATTCATGAAATGCTGAGTGTCTTAGTACTCTGAGGAGAGGAACATGTATTTCAGATGACATTTAACTGGAAAGAGTGGGAGGTCACTGTCCTTGCCTTTCAGCTGAGGAGTATGAAGCCAGTAATGCAAATTTTTTAGGCTCTTGGCATGCAAATTAACAAAAGAGGTGGCAGTACACACATCTTTTCAAAGCTCAAAGCATCACATGTGTACAGGAAAAAAAAATAAAAAAGGTTACACTTCTGTAGTTCTCTACAGTCAAGCATTCTTTCAAAGGGAAAATCCATCACTTTGAAGAATTTACAGAAGAAAACCTCCACAGCAACTAAAGCTGCAGGCAAGCGAGTGAATGCAACTGCTGAGAAAAATAAATAAGGGCCTTTACAGCAGTCCTGTTGAATTGAAATTTTCCTTTATCACAGACTAGGCTGTTCTAATCTTCTTTTCTACCTCTAGCCACATATTTTAAAGAAGATTTTCTAAACATAAAAATGTTACAGTAGAAGCAGAGTTTCCAAGTAATGTATTATGAACCATCTCTTACCACACTAAAACACCCCCTGAACTTGCCAAAGAACCAGTTTGGCTTAATTTCTCATTCCTCTTGTCTACATCAGAAATATTGGTACCAAAAAAAAATGGCAGTTGGGTCACACATTGACAGAAATGTCATTTTCCATGGGAGCTGGCAGTCAGCAAGTGCCTCAAAATGCTTGAAAAGGCCTTGGAGCACAGGCCAGACTGAGAGTCACATCCTTCTGCAAGACACATTGTCCACAAAGGTCCCCAGAGCCACAGCAGCCCAGGCGTTTGTGACATCTTGTTTTTCCAGGTAAGCTCAAACAAAACCTCAGGCAACCTAAGTTCATAGGTTGCTTTTTACAGAGGCCACACACTTTGACATTTAAAGTACAGAACCAAAGAAATGGTCTAAATGAGACGTAAATTTTATTTACTGGTAGATAGACCAAACACTGGGCTGAAAGCTCTGATGAATCGAGCCTTGAGGATAAAGCTAAAAGCTGGGCAAGACTGGAGCTGTAATTTTATTTGAGGTTGAACTGAATTTTCTTTGCTCAGGAATGAGGTGCCACAGAACGAGTCACACACAGGACTAACTAGCAAGTGTAGAGATAAAATGAGGAAAATGCCTTAAAAAGCTGGGCTGGTGATATTCCTGTCTGGGATAGGAAGGGTGAAAGCTGATGATGCTCCTGAATATACACTCCCATGGAACAGAAACTACTCCTGGCTGGTGGTTGGCAGGGCTCACTCTTGGTTCCTTGGGCTGTGTCAGAGAAGGTGGTGAAGCATGACCAGCTGATTGCCCTCAGAAATCAACAGTCCCTCAGCTTCATCCTACTTCTGTGGCCTCCAGCCAGCCTTGACTTTGACAGTAACATTCTCCTCAGAACACAGTGTGCTACAGGACTCCCACCACAAAAAAGTGCATTTCAGTTTAGGGCCAAAATCTTTCGATATAACCCTATGGCAAGGCAGACAGAGACAGTGCTGAAGGCAGTCCTGCCTCTGATGCATTGCAGCTGTGTTAATTACCAAAGAGTGGGAACAGCTGTGTTAATTACCAAAGAGGGGGAACAGCCTGGCCCCCACAGCCGGTGTGATTAAAGAGTGAGTTAATTGGCAGAGGGTCAGTTGGGCTCTGCTGGCCGTGCTGTGAGGACGCGGGGACAGGAGGTGGTGTGAGGGACAGAGAGCTGGAACTGAAGGAGGAGAGAAAGAGCCAGAGCTGCCCACAGGATTGGTGCATAGAACAGGTATGAAAGACTTCTAGATAACGTGGTGCAGATACTTGAGGCCCCTGAGGTTTTTAAAGCAGCACTTTGAGTGCAGTGGCTGTCTCAACTACGACATAAACCACCCCCTCCCCCCTTATTTTGCATCTGTGATAGTATTTGCTAGTTCTCCTTTTGCTCCCTCACAGAAGTTGTGTAGGCCGGCCAGGGCGACCAAGGCTGCTTGAAGTCTGCTGGGCCGCAAAGTCATGTTGGACCAAAGGCAGCTTCTGCTGCACCTTCTGGAGTGTAGCTACTCGTAATTTTCAGAACTGATGTTGAGCTTCCTAAGTGGCTCTGTGAGGAGTGAATTTACACCCAGCCTGGCTTGTTAAAGTCTGCAAGGCTCCGGAGCAGGCTGGCCCGGCTCCAAGCCATGCCAGGATCTGCCCTAATGAGAGGGTGATACCACGTTTACACTAGCTTTTTTTTTTTTNATTTCCTGTAGAGTTAAAAAATTTCTCTATTTTTTTTTTTTTTTTTTTTTTTTGATACACACCTAAGCAAGACCCGTTTGGTACCAACAATATATTGCGTTAATAGTGTTTTGCGGACGACAGAGCCATGTGGCGTCCCTCGGGCGGCCTCCCCGGCACCTGTGTGCCCGCGGTCCCGCAGCGATGCTCCTACATCCCAAGGCATGGGGACGGGATGTAGGACAGCGGGCTGGGCCGGGCAGAGGAGGGGCACGACATGCTCTGTCCAAAGCCTTCCCGAAGCGCTCCGCTGGCGACACCGCGGCCTC
Organism: Illadopsis cleaveri; assembly: GCA_013399915.1. NCBI lineage: Eukaryota > Metazoa > Chordata > Aves > Passeriformes > Timaliidae > Illadopsis > Illadopsis cleaveri. The sequence goes on along the minus strand of VXBB01001134.1, from coordinate 79,508 downwards.
GGGGGGTTTCTTTGGGCAGGTGATGAGGGACAGCGGAAGGGGCAGGTGGCCGGGGGGTGGCGGCCGCTGCCGCCCTTGGCATCCTCTCGGGCCTGGAGAGCGGCTCTCCCTGCCGGCTCCGGCCGCCTTCCATTGGCGTGACGGCCCCACGTAGGAGC
>VXBB01001134.1:42420-79278 GCA_013399915.1 Illadopsis cleaveri | reverse complement strand
GACCGGCCCCGCTCGCTCCCTCAGTGCGGTACCGCGGGCGGGGCCGGCCACCGGGCGGGTGGTGCTGCTACTGCTGCCGCTGCCCTCTGCGGTTATTTGTATGGTGTTATTATTATTTTTTTGTTATTATTTTATCTGCCCCCTCAGAGGGGAGCCCGCCCGGCCCGGGCGCGGGGTTTTGTCTGGCACCTCGCAGAGCCGCGGGACTCGCAGGCTGCCGGGCTTCTGTCCCCCGTGTGAAAAAAAGAACTTGTGGGTTTGCTTGGCTTTGCTTGCTCCCGAAACGCGGGCAGTCGCGGGAATTAAAAATTCCCCGTGTTGCGAGATGGCTTACGTTTTAATGACAAAACCCCCAAAAGTTGTGTTAATTTGCGTTACTTTTAATGGGAGGCTGGCGGCCAGGCGGCGTCCTTGAGGATCTGGGTAGCGAGGTATTTCCGAGCGACATTCTGTGCAGGTGGGGACCTTTTTGGGACTGTGTGTAGGAGGATGGACCTTGGTGGGACGTATCCAGGTGAAGCTCTTTTAGCTTAAATTTAAGAATATCGATTGACCCGTGGTTCGTTGAGGTTGTTAATGTGCTCAAACCATGGTCAGGTGTGAGCAACCTGACTGTTAATGTGCTCAAACCATGGTCAGGTGTGAGCAACCTGACTGTTAATGTGCTCAAACCATGGTCAGGTGTAACTGTTAATATAGATTTCCTGAGCTTTGCACCACAACATGTTAATGTGCTCAAACCATGGTGAGGTGTGAGCAACCTGACTGTTAATGTGCTCAAAGCGTGGTCAGGTGTGAGCAATCTGACTTAATGTGCACAAACCATGGTCAGGTGTAACTGTTAATATAGATTTCCTGAGCTTTGCACCGCAACATGTTAATGTGCTCAAACCATGGTCAGGTGTGGACAACCCGACTGTTACTGTGCTCAGACCATGGTCAGGTGTGGATAACCCGACTGTTAATGTGCTCAAACCGTGGTCAGGTGTGGACAACCCGACTGTTACTGTGCTCAGACCATGGTCAGGTGTGGATAACCCGACTGTTAATGTGCTCAAACCGTGGTCAGGTGTGGACAACCCGACTGTTACTGTGCTCAGACCATGGTCAGGTGTGGGCTCTGAGCCCTCAGAGCTGTTTATTCAGGGAGGTTGTTCAGTAGAGCCTGACCAGGGGCTTTGGATGTTGCTGTGATGGGAGAATGGGGTAATGTAGATTTCAGGTCATTTGCTGTTTTTGTTTGTTTCAATGTCTCTGGCTGTGTGGTGATTTCCCCAGCAAATCTTACCATTTTTTTTCCCTTCTTGAGATGTTTGTTCTGTATTCAATGCCAATTAATTGACGTTAAGTTAAATTTGTTGATGAATCAATCTCCACAGTCAGATATGCAGAGAGATTAAGAAGTGAAACTTAGTTTTACTGGGGTTAGTAAGAATAAAATTTGGTCTAGGTATTCAAAAATGTTTTGGCTTGTGGCTGACTTGAAATGGTTCTTTAAGCTTCAGGTTGCATTTTTTTCCTCCTGTTAATATGTTATTTTAACTATATGAGGCATAATGTAGCTAACTTGGGCAGTGACACTAAATACCTGTAACACAAGGTCATAGGTTGCAGGCATGTACTAAGTACTACATACAAATAAATCCTCATGTGTTTCCCTAGAGAGGCTGTTACCATGATGGTTAAAGCTGGAACATTGAATGCACAGGAACTTCCAGAGATTGCACTTTTTCTTTTTTTTTTTCCCCTTAGTTGAGGGGACCTTTCATGTTGTCCTTAGTTGCACTGGTTATGTCATGCTATTCCAGCATGGCATTACACGATGTGACTGATGCAGTCTCATGTGTCACATCACAGTGAAATCACTGGAGGGAAAAAGTCTTCCTCGGTGGGACTTAAGGATATTTATAAAATTTGGGGGTTTTTTTGCTTGTGATATTTGTTGCTAAGGTCAGAGGCTATATGTTACCTTCAAGGTACCTGTCTGATTTCTTTGGCTATTGGCAGGTTTGAAACCACAGATCAGGAGGAGATTCTGGTTGCAAATAAAATTGGAAACCTCCTGTTTCTCTGTGAAATGGGCTAGATGTGTTTTTAGATTACTTTCAAATGGCAAAGCATTGCTGCAATCAGTTGTATTCTTTCCTGTGCTCTTTAGAAGAAAAGAGAACTGGCTTAATGACCTACTGCTTCATGGTGGGAGAGCATTTGAAGTGATAGGCAAAAGCAGTATTTCTACCTGTTGTCCTCTCAAGATTTATGCCTTGGCATAACAAGGGGCCTCAGCATGCAGAACAAGCATTTCCACTGTGTTGTGAACAATCTGGTTTTTATGCTGTTTATCCTTCAGTGCTGGGAGAGTGTTCTGATGATGTTCTTATTTATTAGTTCCTTTGTTACATAGGACACAGGTTTGGATTTTTTTTGGTGCTTACCAGGCTTGTAACAACATGCAGCTGAATATGTGCTCTTCTACCATGCTTAGCTAAGGTGGCTGAAATTGATTTAATGTTTAGCCTTTTTAGTATGGAATTCAGCGTAGTAAATATGTTTTTCCTGGTGCCTGCATATTGAAGCCTGCTGATATTGATCCTACCTTACAAATTAGCTCAGGAGACTCTTTGTCTCTTGTAGTAAACTTGTGCTTCTCAGTACAAAGAGAGCAGCATTTTAAGCTGGTTGACCTGCTAAGCTGTGATTTCAGGTGCTGCTCTGCTTTCTCTCCCAAGTAATAACAGAACCTGTTTGTTCATGCATTATCACGCTCAGGATTTTGGGAGGTGGCACTCAATAACTTCAGGCTGTGGAGGAAGATCCCTGGGTAAGAGACCCCAGAAGGATAATGGATTTGGCTTTAGATCTGGGACTCTGAACCCTGGCAGGCTGAGTTTTGGGTTGGTCCTCGCAGGCTTCAGTGTTGTTGCAGTGGGTTCACCTCTGATGTACCATGTTGTCATTCTGAGCTGCTTTTATGCAAGAAGCTCCAAAGGCCAGGTAACACTCTAAATTGGCATCAAAGCATTTTGAGAGGCTTGGGTGAGGAGTGTAGCATGTTCAAAACATGTAATTATTGTATCAGTTCTGACTTGCGGCTCCTGGTGGTGGGCAAAGAACATCAATAGCTGTGTTTTCTTTCAAGCTGGTAAAAACTGCCTTTTTTTTCCCCTCTTCTAGGTATTTGAGTACACAGAAGAAGATGACAAGTGTTCATGGATGATTTTACGTAATTAACACCTGCTAGATTTGCAAAGGGCAATTATCACTGCGAAGTGTTTACATTGATTTATGGGAGGAAGGTGGCCCATGAGAGGGATGCTGATAATATCAACACAGTGGATTAAATGCACATTTACACCTTTATTGACATATAAATTATCTGTGCCAGGAATGCACTGAGAAGGCTGTTGATGGAGCAATAATGTGGCACAAACTGCTGGGTTTGGATTCAGCTCTGTCATCCTTCTGTGAGGCACACACGTGGAAACCTTCATCTGAGCTGCTCTAGGATACAGAGGCTCACAGAATGGCTGCTAGTTAAGATAATGAGCTGTGATGGCAAACAGGAATTTAGAAGGATGATAAGAGACAATGGACGAGGTTTGAAGGAATCCTCTTGCTTTTTTTTTAAATTATTTTTCGATTTTGGTTGTTTATACTATGGATTTTTAAAGAAAGCCTAAAGAGGCTGGAAGAGTCTTTGTAAGCAGGGAAATGGAACCTGGCTCTGAATCCAGCCAACATCAGAAAAGGAAGACTGTGACACATGGACTGGAAGATCAAAAAAGGGTAAGTGACAAAAGGTTGGGAACACTTTCTGCTTAAATTACTGAAGGAAATGCAAGTGGCAGAAGAGCTCCACATAATGCTTTTATCACTTGCACTTGCTGCTCGCTCTGCTCAGCCAGCTGTAGATCTCTTCCCCTGATTATATGTTTTAGAAAATGTTTGTCTTTCTCTTCAGGCTGCTTCCAACGTATGGAGCAAAGAGCTGAGGGAAGGGGAAATTGTGATATGAGCGAAAAAAGGGAAAAATTTCTAGAATTCTGGTTGTTTGTTGATGAAAGAGACATGCAGTGCAAATGAAATGTACCGACTCTTACCGAGTCTGGTCAGATTGTTGATTTTTTTTTTAAGTTTCTTGTTTTTCCTGTTGGTATCATTAGTGGAGTGGTTAGAAAAAAGCTTTCTTGACGTTTGGTGTTGCAACTTGCTGAGAACGTTGCACACTTGTTCATGTCCTCGTTGTCCTGGTGGTGCTGTTTGCATTTTGCTGCAGTTGCCAGATGTAATTTTGGCTTGAACCAAAATGTCCAGTGGAACCTGCCCAATGTCAGCTGCTGGCATTTGTTTTTGCATAAGTGCTTTGTGTGTCAAGGTGGTGTTGTGTTCTCTCATCCTGATGGGTTTGTGCACTCAGCTGACCTGAGTGAAGTCCTTGTCTCAGACAAAACTGTAGCTGGTGAACAACTGGGACTCCAAAGTTTTGTTGGCACCAGTCAAGCAAACTAAAACTTGGCATTTTTCTGCTGTATAAATCATTGATGTCGTCCTCCACACAGAGTTGATGGGGGATAGAAAATGCAGTGCTCAGCTCTGTGTGGAGAGCTCCTTTCCCCTGCATGATTTTTATTTCAGTTGAAAACTGAGTTGGAAAAAAATTGACTGTCAGCTATTGTTTTGGTGTTCAACAGCACTGTCTAATTTCAGGGAGAGGGAGGTTTGTGTCACGGTGTCGTCAGGTCTGCTGAAGAATAAAAGTGGTTTCCCTGTCACCCCTTTAGAAATCTAAGCAGCCTGGAAAACTTTCAAGGAATTGGGTAAAATGCAGCTGCTTGCTTGGAGAGAAATGGCATTTGGGGAACAAAATAAAACTCCTGAATGTATCTTCATTGCACCAAGCATGCTCTATTAACTGCCAAGCTACCAAAGTCTTCCTTCTATTTTTTTTTTTTTCAAGGAAACATTTTGAGACTGAAGTAAATCAATAAAGGTTGAAACAAAATCCCTCTATTGACTTAATTTCTGGAGGCTGCTGGAACACTTCCCCCCCTCATTTCAGTGTACAACATTATACTGCATGTGGGGCGTGATGGGAAAAACATTTGCGACCTGTGACACCAGAGGATGCTGTAATTGTTTTGATGCACCAGAATTAATATGCAATTATGTCTGTGTCTCCTTGCTGATAGGTATGGGAGCCTACATCTCCCATCTGCTCCTGGCTCTGGGTGTTTGGTGCACATGCAGCCTCTGAATGTATAATATAACCCCAAGTGAGGCTCAGTGGCAGCTGGGATAACATCAATTGGTCATGCTTTGCTGACATTCATTTTAACTTGAACTCTCAGCCGTCATGGAGATTATTAAATTTATAATGATATATGTAAGATCCATTTTAATGACTCTGCGTGCTTGGGTGATCTCGCTCACTTCTGTTTGCAAAACAAGTCTTAATAGAGTATTACATTTCATTTCCTATAGAGTTTTTCAGGAAAGCTTACTGATGAGAGCTTGGCTTAGACTTGTGCTTACTGGGAAAAATCAGTTTGGAATAATTATAATAATGTTGATGCAACTCAGTTGATGTTATTGGGGAGTTGAATAGTAATGTCAGCTTTAGTGTTCTAAGCTTAAAATTCTTAGATTTTTGGTAGGGAAAAGTGTATGTGTGATCATTTAAATTAATCATCAGCAGACACTTTTTTGTTATTGGAAATGAGGCTTGTGCTGGAAGAAACAAGACCAAGCTCATTTTTAATCAGGTAAGTGCATTATCTTTTTTATCACCATATATTTTATGGACATTAAAGTCAACTATTGTTTAGTGTTTCTGGAGCAGTAAGAAATCAGTCTGTGCATGTACACCCCTCGATGATGGATCTGGCTTGTCTTTCCCAAGTGAAATACAGAATGCTATGTCTGCGTTTGTGGTGTAGAAATAATGGTTAGTTTCCTGGTTTTGTTTTTTTTAAGTGTGTTTTTAAGTATCGACTTAGCAGCTATATTGATCAAAGCAAGACAAGATTTAGCATCTGTGCTTGTTTTTTAGAGGGGATGGAGTTTTGCTTTTTATGTATTGGCTGGTCTTCAAGAATTCAAAACTGGGCTGCCTCTGACTTTGCTGGAATCAGCCAAAGCAGGTTCTTTTCACTCATCACAGCTTCCCAGGCTGACTTTCAAGAGGACTCATATTAATCTTTGGGATAGCAATGCAGCCATCTACATATCTTAAGTTGGCTCTAGTGGGAATTACGTGGCCAAATTCCGTGTAAGTGTTAATGTACAAGTGAAGAATTTGCTCAGGTTTAACAGCCGTGTAAGCTGCCCCATCTGAAGGTAGCAGGATTACCAACATGAATGCTAATGTGAATAGTGAGCAGGCTTTGTGCCAGGATCTGACCTTGGCCACAGAGTCTTGAAATACAAGAGTAATACAGGTGATGCTACAGACTGTTAGTCCATAAAAGTTTGTATGTAGAGTATTGTTTTGCTATAAAATGGATGATCGCTCATGAGCAGTGAATTTTACTTTTTTTTGTTTTCTTGAAGAGGTAAAAACTGCTGTGGAAATAATCTAGTTAGGTGCATTGTCATGTCCTCTAGCATGAAAAATTTAGTGCTGCCCTTTGTTCTGATAAAATGCTTTTTCTGCTGATGAGTGAAGCAAAATATTTCTGCAATGAACATTTCCATCCTTCATTCCTCCTCCTACTTGACTTTTCATTCAGGTCCAGAGCTCTAAGTTAGTGGGACATCCTTAAGAAATGTGTATGTGCAATAGTGACAGAAGTGTCTTCTGCTCTGCCTGACTGAACCCTCTTTGACTGAATGATGGGTAAAATGTAATTGTGACATACATTCTGACTTTGGAAGGATCTCTGTAAAGGTGTATTTTATACTCAGATGTGCTCTATTGTCTAACTAAACATTTGTCTCTGCTTAACTTGTGATTTTAATTATTTAGATGTTTATTTGCACTTACCTGGTGTACTGGGCTGGCTAGTTTTAGGAAGGACTGTGTTTGTTGTCAGCAGCACAGAAAGTACCATGGTGTGCCACACCTCACAGGCTTATAGATGGCTGATTGCTTTTGTACATGGATTTGTGGGCATTTTTAAGGTTTTGACTGCAAGAAAAAGTCACTCTGGGCTTTGAAATACCAATGGAAGCTCCCTGGCCGTGCTGCCACAGAGGCAGAGTGTGTCTGGCACTGCACCTTGGAAAACCAAACTGATGGAGGTCTATTAGTATTCCCCCCCTCCCTTTTTCTACTTGATAGTAACCATCCTCAGCTTTTTTTTTTTTTTCCTTTATTTTATTTTGAACGAGGAACGTGCGAGCTGCAGTTTTACAGTGTTACAACCAGACTAACACTCTTTTCCAGGGCCTTCTTTCCCTCTTGACTCGTTTTTTTGTTGGAGCAGTACCCGTGACTGAAGCCATATGCTTTAGCTTTCTCCTGGGTTTGTGTTTTTCCTGGCTTGTTATTGATACACTTCCCGTTTGCTTGAGGATGCTCTGCTGCTGCCTCTATCTCAAAGTCAGATTACAGAGCAGAAGCAGTCTCACATGTGTTCACCTGCTTATACTGAGGACCTGTGTTGTTTAAAGCAGGGCAGAATTTATTAGCAGAATTTATTAGTGTTATTAGCAGAATTTATTAGTGTTTATTAGCAGAATTTTGTGCTGAGACATTAATGCAGTTGGGTGCTGTGCTGCTGAGCCAGTGTGCAAGCACTCAAGTATAACCACTTGTAAATTGTAGCAAGGCTTAGCTTATGAAATTACAGCAAGCTGTGTTGTGGTGTTTTGATAATTTCACTACTGGGTTTTTATGGAAATATACATGCAATAAAACTCCACTGAGGAGGAGAACTGAGAAAAATGTCAGTTTCTCCTTTATTTTTCAGGTGTTCAAAACCTTCTGTAAACATAACGATCTCTGTAGAATTTTAGTTCCTGACTGGATTTTATGTTTTTATTACAGTAATTAAGATTATGTTAATAAATTTACTTTAAACCTTATAATCACAGGATCAGATTTGGGAGATTTTATTTCATGCATGTGTCTGGGTGGTGTGTCCAGGGCTCAGCTTCTGCTTTAAGGTCATAAGTTTCCTGCTCTTTAAGATGCTTCTGTAACCCTTTTTGTGGCTGTGTTGCCTGTGACAATTTTAAACCACTCTTCACTGAGAAATTGGCTTAAAGAAACAGGTAGTTGTATTTGTTTTAGTGATGCAAATTTTCACCTTAATGGTTGCTACAAGGTATTTTATTCTTTTATCTGGAAGTTTTTCTACAATGGTTTTAATGAGAGAGTCATAGGAGTGTGGTTTGGTATTGCCTGCCAGACCCTGGTCATGAAGAAATTTTCCATATTGTCAAAAACGTTTATGTAATATAAACAAAGGCTCTTGCTTACTCAGCTGATATCTCTTGTAATCTTTGTTTAGCTAAAAGAATTTGCAAACTTTAAGATTCAAGGATGATTTTCCACCAATTTGTCTAAGTTTGTGTTAGGATGTGCTGCAAAGGATCAGATTGTGGTGATGTCAACCCAAGATCAGACTGCAAGTGGATGTGCCTGAGGACTCTGTGGCAGAGTCTCCACTAGAACTGACTCCTGTAATTCTGTCAGTCTCCCATCTCTCTGCCCTGACCTTTCCCCACATCTGTGTTACTGTACAATGAAAAAGGCTCGTGTGTGATTCCTTGAGACCTTAGGCTTGCCCACATTTTTGAGCTTTACCTCTGTTTTGTGAAGTGAGTAAACTATTAAGTGGCACAGGTACATTTGCTGTTTCTCTTCCTTATAGCAAGTGAAGTTCATTATCTCGAGAATAACTTGGCTGAGGAGTTTCAGCTGAAATTCCAAGGATGTGGGAGAAATACCTGTGTGCAAGCAGGTGGCTTAAGCCATGAAGGACAGTGGTGGCTTTCCCTATGGAACTGTGGCTTAAAGCCCCTTTGAGAGGGAGGGAGTGAAGTTGATCAGGAGATGAAACCAAGTGGCTGATGAGATGCATGAACAATTTCTGCTTGTGCTGTGGTTCTGTAGTGATGGGAGAAATGTGAATGAAACATTTCACTACAAGGATAGGAATCTCTGTGGAAAACATCTGTAACACCTTTTGCAAATTTGCTGGTGGCACTCCTCGAGCAGGATGCCCGATTTGGGATCTCTAGCTTAACCAAAAACAGAATTGGGGGTGAATTACAATATGCTTGGGGGCATATCCACCTTCCCCCACATGAACAAAAAGCAGAACAATTATTCTTGAGGGTTTATTCCAAAATCCTAGCCAGCATTCCTCTGAAAATGCTTGCATGGTAGACAGATTACACAGGAGATAAGTGCAGATGCTGTAGTTAATGGAACTGTACAAAATCAGGCAGAAATTATTTCTGTTTGCTGAAATTTTCTTGACTAATGTGTAAGGGTTGATTATTTCTAGTCTTAAAGGAGTGAGGATCAGTGCTGATGAAGACTTTACATGGGACCCCTGACTCTGCTCATGCCTGGAGGATCTTCCCTGCTTGCACTTGTGTGTATCTACACAGTGTGTAGTTCTAAACTGGCTTTTCCCCCTCTTCTCTGACGGGAGATTAAGACTGCACTGGTGTGATCTGCTGGTTCAAATCCTGTGACAGTGTCTGCTGTGCTGCAGTGCCAGTGGCACTGATCAATGGCTCATCTTTCAGAGCTGGACAGAAACCCAGCAATTTGATGCATCAGCTGCTTGCCTTGTGTGCAAGAAGAAATGCAGCCCTTCTTCCAGCTGCTGCTGCTGACAACAGGCTTTAAAAGCCTCAGGCATTGCGTGTGATTATTGTTCTTATCTTGGATGACTGTGAGCATTAATGGTCATAAATTAGCTGGGATATTTCAAAATGTAGCCAGGCCATCTTGATTCTGTGGAACATCCCCAGTCTGGGGTGGGTTATATATCCTGTCTCCTCTAGTTGGCTTTGGGGTGCCGTGTCTGGGGCCCTTGTGAGTGTGGGCTAAAGAGTGAGAGCTGGACATGATGCTGTAGCTGTGGCTCAGTGCATTAGTGAGCCTCTTACTCCACTCTTCCACATCCTCTGGTATAAATGAGGATTTTATAGCTAAGATCCTAATGGCTTCATCAATCTAATTTCAAAGGTAATGAAACCACAAGGCTCAAGCAGTAAATACAGGTAAGTAATGTAATAGAGGGTGTGTTCTTTGGAGTATAAGAATACTTCTTTCAAAATGAAGTTAACTTCTGATATTAAAAAGAGTTTCAGATGCTAAAGAGAACTCTCTGCTTAGTAAAAAAAAATCTTCTGTTACTAGTAAGATTGTAAAAAAAAAAAAACAAAACTACCTCTAATAGCAGTGTTCCTGGAAATGCTTCTGCAGCTGTGAAATACACTTTGTCTTTCATTCCCTTCTTTTACAGTGATTTAGCAGAAGTTGCTGCATTTCCCTCATCCTCTCTGTGATTAAGATGTAGCAAACCCACATTTTCTGTGCCATAGGATGCATTTCACCTGATGCACTGCTTCAGGAGCCAGCCCACTTCCCAGTGCTTACACATGGGGAAAAGTCCAGTGGAAATTACTGAGTGTCAGATGACTCAGGGCTGCAAAAATTAGTTCTGTGTCCTGTGCATTTAACAGGACAGGTGTCTGTCTATTATATAAAAGTACAAGAAGGTAAACACTAGAAGTTTTGTTTTAATTATTTTTATAAAGCCAGTGTGACTTTCAGCTAATATGCATTCTAACTCATTAGCGTGTCGTTTCCCCACACACCTCCTTAGAAAAATGTTCATTATTATGCAAATGGACACCCTCTGGCTTTGAAGTAATTGTCACTTGGAATAATGTGTGGGCCACGGTATAAAATACTTCAAAACCTTAAATAGCTGGGAAATTCAAATTGGCCAGCCAGACATTGCCTCTTGTTATGTCTGTGCCTGGAAGCAAATTTGATATCCCTGAGGTCTGCTATCTATTGTGATATTCCTGGTGAAGGGAGTGGTAGGAAAGGGAATGGGGAAAAGGAGGAAGGAGTGTACAGGAAATAGCCTCTGTGATAATTCAGACTTCTTTACTAATTTTAGGGTGTATTGCAAAGCTTCCAGACTCAAGGGTCTTCCAGAAAGGGAGGCATTAGGGAGAGACAGACATGCATTTGTCAGTATTTATTTTTAGGCACTCAGTGTGAGGGGGTTTTTTTGCTTGATTATAGTCTAGTTTGACAGATGTGGTATGGATTTATTTATGCTTGCACACTGCAGCAATTCATAACTTTAAGAAACAAACATTAGTGACCTCTTCCAGCAGCAGCAAAGCTCTAGTATATTCTTTAACAAAGAAATCAAGCCTCTCTGTTAAGGTGTAGATCCAGTGCAACAGACAACTTTAAGCATATTTACTGGTGCAGTGCAGATGAAGGGATTCTTGGTGAGTGTGACAAATGTGTATTTCTTAGGTATTCCTGCTTGAAAAGCATCATATGTCTGTTTGCATTCACCTTCATGTGTTACTTTCAGAGGATTGTTAGGAGGAATACTTAAAACGTAACAGAACCTGGTAGTAAAATAGGTGTGTTACAGATGAAAATGGCTATTTTCTTCTAAAATTGTTCAAGGTCACATTGGTCTAACTCTAAAATAACTGGTAGTAAACTGCTGGACGAAGTGAACTTATCCTCCCAGCTGAAATTCCCTTTGTGATGCAGTACCTTATTATTGTTTTCTACATCAAGTTGTAATTTCCCTTTGCTGAGGAAGGCTGGAAGGGATAATACATGTGAGTTTCTTGTCTTTTCTTGCACAAACCCTTTTGCCAGTCAGTTTCTGCTCTTTGGGAATGCAGGATAATCCAGAGGAAGGATGTGACAGTGACCTGTGGTCTCTGCATTATGGGGAGTTGGAGCCAGTGTAGATACCTCAACCTTTCTCCAACTGCCCAGGAATTTACTGCAGCTTCTGATGGGATCCAGACTCATTTTTGGGAGACTGAGAGACTCCTGCAACATTCCCATGGAAGTAAAAGTCCAGTGAGACTATGGACATAATTTTTTGTGGTAAGATAATAATAAAAAAAAAATCTTTACCTTTTTGTAGCTGAATTATAAAAATCCCTTCTTTACAGAAGACTGTCGTTCATGCTTTGGAAGGAAATGATCTGGCTTACAAATTAGCTTGTCCTTGCAGCATTAGGGAGAAAACAGCCTGGTATTGAAGGCTGTGGTTCCTTTTCTTGCTAACAGATGATGATGTGTAGATGTCTCTTGAGGCCATGGCACACTGATGGTAATAAATATGTACTCAGACTGGCGTAGCTGTTTTTCAAGTATTCTGCACTAAAAAAAGGAGTTGTGTTCAAGGGAGCTGAGGGGCAAGAGAGTAGCTTCTGAAATCTGTTAACAGTTGAGAGACTGCAGGCAAGGTAGGCTTGTTATGAACAACCTCATAGGTGGAAAAGGAGAACTCTATGTGCTGCTAGCATTTAGCTTCCAGTTTATTTTCTGAAGTCTTTCAGCTCTTCGTTGTGATGACAGCAGTGACTATCAGATCCTCAGTAACTTGGAGGATTTGTTTTGGATAAACAACATACATCCAATATGACTACTCCAAAAATGTTCACAAGGCAGATGGAATTGCTTGTGTTATTTCCCTGTCTCTCTCTAAAGTCTCCTAATTCAGATGCCTTGTTTTTCTCCATTGATCTTCTCTGTATCATGTCAAACAAGGTAATGAATTTTTAAAATGGCGTCAGTTTAATACTGTGATACTCAAAGTTTTTAAGTAAATCCTGTGAACACGGTAGGGATGATAGTGGCTGGAAACTGGAGAGATCACAGAATTGCAAGGCTTAGGGTAAGGAAAGGTGGATTGTAGTTAAATCTTCTTGTGATATGAGCATGAACTGGACCTCAGTTCTGTTATTTCTCTGTTGGTTCATAACATGAATGTTAAACTAATCAAAGAAAAACTAGATGGTGCCAATACTGTTATTGAAAGTGTGCCCTTCCTGTATCAGCTTTGATCAAAATCAACATGAGATACTAGAGATGAATGACAGTTGCATCAGCCAATTGCACAATGTTTGAGCTTTAATGCTATTTAGGCTGGTAGCTCGCATTGTGTGAATGAGAAGACCACCACAAAACACCAGAAGAGATCTTTATTTCACACATTTAATTTTCACAGGTTTTAAATGCTGCACTCCATTGATGTGAAACTCTTATTAATCTCATGTGCTGGTTTGTTGTTACTGTCTCTTTATTTTGCCTTCCAAACTGGCATCATTTTGATTAATATGCTGACTGCTGGAGCTCATGCTTGGCAATAGGAAGAGCCTGTCTTCAAACTCCTTTTCCTTTAAGATGCTTGACTAAATAAAAGGGAGATTAGTTATAGTGTGTGTGTGTTAGGACTGGAATAAAATATTCATACATATTTATCAGGTGGGGAAAATAAATACATGGGTGCATCCTTTTAAAATCTCAGATGACATGGCATAATAGAGCAGCTGGCAGGGGATGAAAGGTGAGTGTGGGGGAGATTTTTCACCTTGTGTAAACGATGTAGTAACCTGAAGTGCAGCACAGCACATCAAAATGCCAAAACAGATGGCAGCATGTACAGGCAAGGGCCTTCCTAGATGGATAGGCAGATGATGGCTTTCCTAAGAGCCTGGAACTTGGAATTGATTGTGGGTGGTCTGATGCCATGCACTGTGTTCACAGTGGCCAAGTGTGAAGTCGATGTGTTTAACGCTGTGACAGAATCACAGTGGGAAAGAGGATATGTACTGAGTGGCATTAGCAGAAAATCCAGATTTTGTACCATCCATTGTGATCAGTAATGGCATCAACACAGTGGTTTTACTTTTCTCTATTCACCTGTCTTTATCTGTAGGTGTGTTTTCAGCTTGTAGATGTAGCTGTTGGATTTTTCCACGTGTATAAACGTATCTCTTCATGGAGGAGAAGATTAGTTTCCTATTGGCAATTGTAGATAATAGCAGGAAAGATGGAGCTCTGTGGTTCAGGAGGGGAGTGTGTCAAGTGCTGAGGTGTGAAAGAAAATCCTCCCTCTCTCATTCTCTGGGTTATTTTGGCAGGGTCTGAGTTGGGAAGTGCTGCAGCCTTGGGGGTGATAACTGGCCCAGCCTGGGTGTACTCCAGTAGCAAGAAACATCTCTGGAGCTTTACTGAAAACTTCAGCCAAAAGAGCCCTTCACAATCTGAGTGTGCCACATGGGTTGGGCTGATCTGTCTGCTACTGCCCTGCTGCTGCAGCTTCACTTTTCAAGGGCTGCCTTGTTTGGGTGAATCCTTACTTCAGTGCTGCCCTGCACAGATGAGAATATCTGAGACACAGCTCCCAGTACTGGATTCCTCCTGGATTAAGCTAATTTTTGGGGATTTTTTTTTGGTTGTGTTTTTTCTTTTCTCTTTTTGGGAGGTGGGCATAATTTTCAGATTAATCCAGCTGTCAGCGTGGCCCTGTGTGGCTTTTAGGCAATGTGACTCCAAGATCTTTGGGAGAATAGGAGAGTGATGAAGGATGGGAAGCTGGAGGAGAATTGGCTTCTTCTTGCAGTGCTGGTTCTGTTTCTTATTTGGGGTTTTTGTTGCTGTTAATAAAACAGAAGTTAGAAGTAGACAGTCTTGATAAAGGATGAGAAATACTTGTTTGAGTCTTGCAGGAAAGAGCACAAGATGCATGGAAAGCAGGTATGATGCAAGCATTCACCTCATATGAGGAAATCTGCTTAAAAATTGAAGTGTCTCTATTTCTAAACAACAACAAAAACCTCCCCTAAACAAACAAAAAGATACCTCTTAGAAACCACAACACTCTGCAGCCTGTAAATGACTGTACTGCCCCATAGGAGCTTTTTTATTTTACTGTCCCTTAGTGGCTTTTCATGTGTGCCTTGAGGTGCAGACAGTTCCTGTCTGTACAGAGTTTTGGTGTGTTCTGAAAAGAGCAAGAAATGTCCCCCAGAGCCAGAGGTGTGTGTGGGAATGGGGGTGATGCTGGTGCTCCTGGGGAGCAAGGGCAGCTGCAGAACTTTGTCTAATGGACATCAGTTGTCCATGTTTTTGAAGATGATGAAGCAATAACTGCTGTCCTCTCCTCCCTGTCATCTCCTCTGCCACAGGGTGATGGATCATGACTGATCACACTTCCTCTGCAGTAGAAGCTGGTCACTATCAAGTGCAGAAGGACTCAGGGTTAAGATTGTTCCAAGATGTTTTGAATGTCTCAAGGGTGGGGTGTGTGTGTAAACAAATCATACATGATAATTAGTTTATCTTGCTAGGTATCTTCCAAGTAAACCACTAATTTATTTAATAGATTTCATGATTTTGGCTGAGAGCAGAGTATAAAGGCTCTTGTGTCCTGCTTCTTTGGGTTACAGTGGTGGTTCCAATAGGAATTTCTACAGTAATCCTTTTCAGCAGGCGTATTTTGAATATTGAGGACACAATTCTGTTTCCTTAGAGCTGGCACGTGTTTTTAGCCAACTTAAGGGGTGTCCAGTTATCGTGGCCAAATTCATCTGAGAGTTTAGAATGGCTGATTTTCTTCTGAAGGAGAAGAGTGTGCTGAAATTTTTCTATTGCAAGTCAATTGCTATGATGAACTTCAACGATAATCTTTTGTTGCCAATTAAGATTAGTAATCTAGAGCGCTTTTTATGAGTTATTTTCCACTCCTATATCCATTCCTATCAAACTGGAAAGTGGATTTCAATTTAGAATTTTTTTTACAGCCTCTAAATAATGAAAGCATTCAGTCTTGATTTGTGTTTAATGGCTGGATGACGACTGTTTGTTTTTATTTGTGATGCAGCGTTGTCTCCTTTGCAGATAATGTCAGAGATACCATAAAACAATGTGGTGACTGGTTAATAGGTTTGTTTCATCCTTAATGTCTGAGAGGAAGATGTGACTGTGCACTTCAGCAAATGGTTCAAAATTGAATCTTGGGCTCCAATATCTGAACTTTTTGCGTGTCTGCAGTCCAGGCACGTTGTCAGGCAGCATATGTGGCAATGCACTGCGTGTTCACAGAGAACATGGTGCAGCTAAACCCTCCTAAAATCCAGGCCTTTGTCAGGCACAGCCAGGCAGCGTGTCAGATGTTGGAGTGTTGAACTTTGGGAGCCAAGAACTATTCATAACCATTGATGATAACTTAATATCCGTGTGTGTGTGTGTTTTTTCTTTCTTTTTGGCCACGTGCCCAGATTCTATAACGATGAGTAGTTATCTTTGCAACCTTTCACATTGTTGACAGTGATTAATAACGTGTTGTGCACACTTCCATTGCATCAAATACCAATTTTTTTTTTTTGGATAATGGGAAAAAAATATCTAATTAGGGAGTTAATATCATTGGCTTCACACATTGTATATAATTCAAGTTGGGTTTTCTTTTTTTTTTCTGGAAAAGCAAGGGTAGAAGTAGTAGATTGAAGTATGATTTTTATGTAGTCATGAGAGTAGCATGTTAGGTTTTAGGTTAATTTCTATCCATTCCTGTAGTACAAATGAAATGCAAGCATTTGAACACAGAAGCATATTTTTCAAGGATTTTACCGTGAGGAAGAAAATCTTTTAAATTACTAGATGTTGTATATACCCTTTTGAATGTTAAATCCTAAAGCAATAAAGAGAGCAGATGCTTGTAAAAATGAGATGACTGCAGCTTAGAAATCTTGTTTTTCCTAAGCAGAATTGCTTGAAATTGCCAGTGTGTGCACTGATAAGCACTCAATACCAGGAACTTACCTCTCAGGCAATGTGTAAAAAGTGTAAAACTGATTATTGGAAATTAAGAGATGGGTACTATTATCAAACTTGGATACCTTCCATATGAGTACGTGTCCTTCAATTGCTATATTTTATTTTTTTTTTCTCAATGGCATTTAACCTGAAGCACTTTTTTTTTCCCTTTTTGTTAGTATTGAAGTAGTTTGCATATCACTGTATCTACTCAAGAAAAACTGAACCACAAATAAGGTCACCTATGCTGATTTTGCACACCTTTTTTTTTTCCCTAAAGTGAAATTTAGTTTTTCTACTGTTTGTCTGTTCAACATCTTTACCTTTCAGGATTCAAGGGTTGTGGGGGTTTTTTTGTGTTGTTACAGCTGCACTATTTAGCAATGCAGAGCCTGTAGTTGTTTCAGGATTTAGATGATATCTACGTGTATATATTAATTTCCATTCATGTGGCTAAGGAGTGACATATTAAACTGGTATTCTCTCTGGTTTGTGTCATGGTTACTTCATTAACAATGTTGAATTATGCTATAAATATTTGCAGGAGCCCAGTCTTGGTAGTCACTCTCCCTGGGGAATTTGCATTGAAATTGATGGGGGGATCTGAGTGTAGAAAAGCTGCTTGAGTGGGCATCATCTGCTCTTTCAGGCACACAAGCCTAAGTGGTGGAATATATATATTTTTTTAATTGCTAATGTACTGTTAGGGCAATCAAGGGGATGATTTCCTTGGTGATCCAAGTGGTTAGGCAGGAGGGGGATATCTGTTCCCTCAGAAACAGAGGAGATTTTTATCCAGAAAAGCTCTGGATAAAAGCAGAGGCCAACAGAGAAGATGCAGGAATATTTCAGTAAAACTGAACTATGAGATGATGATGGGAGGGATGGAAATTCAATGTAACAGAGTGACTGTGTAAAAGCCTTTCATTTGTTCCTTCCTTTTAAGTATTTTGAGCCTGCTGTGAAAATTGTACTAAAGGTGTTATATTCTACAAGTTTGTTCTGGAGTTACTGTGTGTTGGGACAGGAGCTCACACAGAGTTACAGGAGCAGGGGAAATTATTTTGGAAAATGAATTTCAGCCAAATTCACACCACTGTGGAAATCCTCATACAAAGGAAGAACGATACCAATTTATTCTCTCTCTGCAGCCTTGGAAAGGGAATGTTGTTGAGTAGCAAATCTTGTGCTCCACAGAGGAAAAACACACATGGAACAAGTTGCTTTTGCAGCTATACAAGAACAGCAGAGAAACAATACAGTGCTCTCACTGAAAAAGCTCAAATTGTTTCCTTTTGCATTGACTGCTTGGCTCTGACCTGCGTTTCAGAAGTATACGCACAAGGTGAATGAAAAACTGTGTTAAATTGGGGAGAGTTTGTGTCTTTGCAAACTTCATCTTGACATTTGTCTCAATACGTGATGAGAACTCTGGGATGGGGACTCCACTGTTTCTTTGTGGAAAGGTGCACACCAAACTGAAACCAGAAATAAAAGGTGGTGTGCACACCAAACTGAAACCAGAAATAAAAGGTGGTGTGCACACCAAACTGAAACCAGAAATAAAAGGTGGTGTGCACACCAAACTGAAACCAGAAATAAAAGGTGGTGGCTTTGCCTGGATCCTTCTGTCTGTCAAGATGCACTAACCTTTTTGGAACAATAATTGCCTCGATTCCTTCCTTCTCCACTGAAGCAAGGAAAACCAAGAAGCTTGGCACAGAGCAGCTTTGTGATGGCTCACTGTGTTTCAGCATATATTCTGTGGTTTTTAGCTATAATCTGTCTAGTTTTTGGCTGACATAGATTGGTTGTGTTTGTAGTCCGTGACCCCAGTTCCAAGCCTCAGCAACAGAGCACAGTCAGCTAGTGAAAGAGACAGAAAAAAGCTGAGAAATTGTTGGTTTCATTGGTTTTCAGAGGAGGGAAGGGGTTTGGTATTCTTTTTCACAACTTAATTTGCATTTTGCTGGACGTGGTGATATTAAGGCCTGTGTTATTTCCCAGGGTACTTGGAATTCATAAGTCTGAGACTCTTCCGAGTGTGCCGTGAGTTTCCCTCTGTGATCCACAGAAGAATTTTCTGTCTAACAAAAGTCAGGTCTTGTGGTTATGCTTAGTATGCCCTAATGAAAAATGGATTTTCTTGTGTCAGCCCTTGCATAAGGGGCTTTATTTTGCTCTTTGCTCTTTTGAAACTTGTCCTTGAAGTACCCTGGCCATTCTAGGTAAGATCCTAAAATCCATCTGGAGAGTCCTGAGAAAGGTGATGCCCAGTGGTCATGCTTGCTGGAGCCCTGCTGCTATGCTAGCAGAAAAATCCTTGCTTTGAAACTCCAGGGTTTTCCAGCCTTGCATTTCCAAAGGTACACTTTCCCCAGCAGCAGAGTCATTTGAAATTAATGGCTCTGAGGCAAGGAGTGAAGCACAGAATAACATGGGAAGTGCTGTGAATATCAGCCACAAAACAGTGCGTATCTTTTTCCATCAGAAAGAGTTGATTTTTTTCATTAAAATGCTTGGAGAGGAGCACTGCTGTGCATGGGAACAAGTCTGGCAGTGGTTTGGGAGGCAGAACTGGCCTATTGCACGATGGTCACGTTGCTTTGCATGTGGGGCTGGGAAGCTCTCTGTGCTGAGCCTTTGCAAGTTAATGGCTCAGTCTGAAATCCTCATATTCAGTTGAAAAGATTCCCCGTTGGATAGGGAATTGCTAACTTGTGATATTGGTTCTGACAGGTTTTTTTTTTTTGTTTTTTCCCCCTAAAGAAATACATTTTGTTTTCTTAGTCAATTCAAGGCGTGGGTGTGATGCCACTGGAAATTGAGCACTGTGTCTATTGCCAATTTGAGCACTCTAATGGTTGCACTAGAGGCAGCTATTCTAACTTGTGTGTTATTGTTCATGTTATTTCACCACATAAAGGAATCCATTTTAGTCATATGAGTTGATTGAAAATACACCCCAGTGAGCGAGTAAAAAGCCAGTGGATAAAGAAGTGTTTCCTTCTTGCTTAACCTGTCTTAGGCGAGAACAACTTGTACGACTTGTCCTTGAACATGCATTTTGAAAGTTAGCCTAAAAGTTTAATCAATTAGTGCCTGTTTTGATCATGTACTGTCAGCAGGTTTCCCAGCAGATATTTGTGGCTCTTCTCTCCTGCTTTAACATGCAGTCCTTGCACCTCTGTTGTTTAGTGGTGAGGTCTGGTGTAGGTCCAGGAGTTTTGGGCTGCTGGGAGAAAGCCAAAAAAAGTAGTGTCTGGCCCATCTGTGACACTGCTTCAATTGAGGTTAGATTAAAACTTTTACCCTTTAGTTTCTTAATTGTATTTTGGCTTTATTGGATCCTCCTTCTGGACCTTTGAAAGATTATTATGAATATTTTACTAAGTAGCATTGAAAATACAAGGGTGATGTATAGAAAGATACAGACACATATCTAGAAGCACTTAATGTGTGGTTGTTGCCACAGCAGCCATCACTGCAAGGTTTGAATGTTTAAGTGGTCTGAAATAAGGCTTTTTGAGATCTCTGAATTCCACAGATTAGCTGCTACCTGTAATTCCATGGCTGTGAAATCGCAAGGAAGGAACCAGAGTGAGAACTTAAATGAAAATATACAGAAAGAGGAGTGCTAATTAAGATTAGATTTTGTTCAGTGGTGCATGCAAGCCAGTTAAACTTTTTAATATTTGTCTGAGCTGATAGCGAGTGACTGAGAGTGTCCTTGTGTCCTTTGGAATGATGTGTTCTGGCCTGGTGTGGCAAGGATGTTACTGAAGTATTTTGTTTCAATGGACTTCTAAGAGCAGGAAGACATGTTATTTGTAACCTGCTGGAGAAGTTGGTGCAAACTCTCTAGTGATAATTTCCTTAGGTACAAGTAGAAGCTTAAGTTTTTGGTTTCTGAAGGTTTGGATAAATTTAGAGTAGCGCAGAAAAAAAAGAGAAGCTCAGCAACAAACATCAGTAGAAATGGGGCTGCATTTTTTTGGGCTGGAACTCAAAAGTAAACTGGCTGTCTAAATAACTGTCTTGTAATTCCTCCTGTGTCTGTGTGTCTCCTAAAGTGCTTAATGACTTCTGGTGTATCTTGTGTCATCCTTTCCCTCCTGTCACAAAGAGATGCATCATCTGTGTGCACCAGAAATGGTTTGGTCTGTGCAAATGGATATCCCTGCTGAAATTGAAATTGTGGCTTTCCAGAAGAACAAAGTGTCCTGGTTTGGAAAGACAGGTGTCTGCTGGGGAAGGCAGGAGTCTCCCTTGAAGATGTAACCCCCCCCTCTCTCTGAATTATTATAATTTTGAAATTAAGGAGCTCTCAGGCAAAGATATGGGAATAGGAATAAGAGTTCTTTACTTGGAAAATTTAAATAAAAAATATTATTATTCTGATATACAGAACTGTGTGGCTCTTCCACAGCATTTCAGTGAATCTCAAAGGTTGTGAACATGGATCTGTGAAAAGAGTTAAATAGTGGAGCACAAAATGAAAGGGATGTGTTCCTCTGAACTAATGTGTGTGCATGCATATTTATTGCACAATTTGGAAGTCTAAAACCCCCTGTTCTTTCATAAATATTTGTATGTTTCAGCCTTTCATTTTGGTTTAAAGTATGTAGTCTACCATAGCAAATACTTTTTTTTTTTGTCCCTTGACAGACTTTGCCAAATGATTACTTTTACCAGCTGTTCCAAATACTGGAAAAAATAATGAGCTTTAAAAAAAACCCCCAACAAATTGTAGCTTGTTTCTTCCCCTTCCAGTTTCACTAGAAGATGTGGACAGTTGCTCTGTCATTAAGTAACTGTTTATTTTAAAAGTTATGGTTGCAATAAAAATGACGCTTTTGCCATTTAAATTTGTACTTGGAAATCTCTTTTTTGAGGGAACACAGTCATTACAGTCATGTAGGCCACAAGTGCTATGTCTTAAAAATACAAAAATGCTCAATTTGCTCCCACTCCTGTCCAACATTTTAGAAACTGTGATATCCTTAATGATAGTTTCCGTATTTCTTCTGTGCAGATGGTTTCATGAGGCTTTATTTTTCCATTAATTTTGTGTGAGGTCTAAGGATTGCTTCTGTGGAACAGAGCCCACCTTTGGGAAGAATCAGTGTGCAATGACCCCTTGTTGAGTTGTAGTCATAATTTAGATACTACTGTGGGGTGTTTGGGTTGTGACTTCCAAAAAAAAAGTGTAAATGGAGGCTGAGGGTTAATACTCACTTCAGATTAAGCTCAGACATGTTCTTGGTGATGAAGATAAATTTCAAGTCTTATTGTAGTGGTCATAGATGTCCAATCAAATGAAGTTTATTGATATAAATGCCATTAGAGTGACTAAGGTGAAGTGTGTCTTAGAGTGGGTCTTTCTGGCTATAGGCAACTCCAAGTCAAGGATGTTATTTCAGTAACTTTTTTCCTGTTTTCAGGCAGTTTCAGTCTCTCCCTCCTGATACTGGTTTGTGCTACCTTTGTGATACTTGTTTGTGCTGAGGTTGTTCAGGGTTTGCTGGGTAGTTCTTTTCCCTAGTATTTTCCTTGCCTTTGGTACCAAAAGCATAAAAGCTGGAATCCACGGCCTCCTGCTTTTGGTGCTAGCCTGTGGTCTGTTGTACACAGAATTATGGGCTGTAGAAACAAACTAATGATGTCACTGATAGTTTTGCTAATGGGGTGTGTGTTTGCTCTTCTTGTAAATAGAAAAAAATATGTAGATTCCCATTAGAAAAGATGGGGAAACCTGGAAGAAAATCAAGTGACCGTGTGGGTGATTGGTTCTGGCACACATTTTCTTGTGAAGGTTGTTGTCTGTAATATTGATTCACTGCTTATGTAAGGGTCTGCCTGATATTTAAGGGGAGGTCCAGAGGCTGTTCTGATTTTGTTGTTGTTGGTGTGCATGAATCATTTATTTGATTAGCACTGCAGGTTTGGGTGCATGTGTTTGCAGTGTTCCTTTCTTACAGTACCTGTAGCAGCTCTGCACTTCCTTCAGCCCCCAGCAAGGACTAACACTTGGTTGCCCCTTCCATGAAGAATTCCCTGTTTTCAGGGGAAAATAAGAAACCAATTTCTTCCTGGATGTCTCTTTTAGATGAGACTGCTACTTTTCAGATAGCTAACCCAATAAATGGGGTTGTGGAGCAGGGATTAACCTTGTAGGTAATGGAAAAGTCCAAATTTTTTCTGCAGTGTTTCTTCTGTGAGTGAATGTCCAAGCCTGAACTAGGCTGGTGCATCTGTTGTGTGCTTAATATTCCTTCTAGTATGGGTTGAAGGATGAATTTGGGAAGCCTTTAGCATTTCTCTTTGTACAGCAATGATTTAAAGTAGGGTAAGTGCTCTACTTTCATGTCTCCATTCTTACTTAAGAAAAATTGTGCTTCTGTCTGGCATCCCTCCAAATGTGCCCCCTTAGCTTGGTATGTTGAACATGACACCAAATGGTCCCTTGGGTCAGCTAGGATCAGCTGTCCCACCCGTTTCCCTTCCCAACTTTCTGTGTACCCCCAGCCTGCTTTGCTGGTGGAGTGGCAGGAGGAGGAGAAATAACTTGACTCCGTGTGAGCACTGCTCAGCAGCACCTCAGACATCCCTGTATTTATCAGCCCTGCTCCCAGCACAAATCCAAACCATACCTCCAGATCAGCTGCCATGCAGAAAATTAACTCCTCTACCCCAGAGAAATGCAGCACAGGCATCCTGAGGTCCTTTATTTAGTGAGCTTTGCCAGCTATGCCTCTGCAGTAAGGCTTATCTGTGTGTTAGATCCTGAATGTGGAATGAACAGTCCTTTGTGTAAACACAAATAGATAAAATTATATCGCTCAGAACAGCTATTTCCATATAGTGAGTTGCATCTAAAATGCAGAATGGCTGATGAAGGAGAAGGGAAGTTGGAAGATGCTAGCAATACCTTGTGAATAAAAATGCTAATGCTATAGGTGTCAGGGAAGGACTGTAAATAATTAGTGCTTTTGGAGCTAGAGATGAAGGTAAGAAGAAACTGGAAACAAGGGCTATAAAAGTGGAAATGCACAGTCCTGCTGCATTCAGTTGTGAGATGATGGTCAAGGGGCTGTGCTGTTGATATTGCAAAAATCTGAATGAAGGGGCCCCTTTCTCACCACACAACAGCTTCTCCCAGTCTTTTTTTCTACACCCTCCCCATCACTCCCAAATAATCTTAAAGCAGTCAGTGTAAATTAGCATTATTTTGGGAAACACATTTCCTAAACCTGTTTTTGTGCTTTTTGTGATGAGGCAGGCAAAGGGCTGGCTGCAAGTTCTCCAAATGTTGATACTTCCCCTTGCCCCCTTTATCATAGTCTTGGCCCCCAATTCTTGACTGGCACCTGAGCAAAGAGAAATCCTAAAGCATCTCAGCATCCAAAACCTGAGGTGTTTTGAGGCTGGAGCCAGGCTAATGAGGATATGTGGTCAGAAGTGTTGGGATACTCCAAATTAAGTTAATGCTTCCCTGTATCTAACAGGTACTTGTGCAGAGTAGATGAGCAGTGGACACCTGAGAGAGCATTTGAGACAGCGCAATTCTGAGTAACACAGGGTTTTGTTTTGGTTTTTTTTCCCTCCTATTTATGTTGCATTAGCTTTGGTATTTCCTGTGTGTACACAGGTATTCCCCACTGGACTGGGTATTTACAGTCCTGCAGAAATATTTATAAAGCACTTGAATTTGCTGCCCTCTTTAACAGCTTGGCACGAGCTCTAGGGAAGCACTGCTGCTGGGAGCAGTGGGCTGCCTCCTTTTGTGGGATTTAGTGAATCACTACATGTCTCAAATTTATGTCCATTAGATGAATGGAAATGAAATGAGCAATACTGCCTGGCTTCAGAAATGATTCTCTTCTTTCCTGTTGGTGTCATAAATAGCATTGCCCTGCTTCCTGTGTGTCAAGGAAAACAGCAATCCTGTACAAGAAATTACTCTCAATTTCTTTTCTCTTATTGCCATCTCAGTGCTTACTGATTTGGTGCAAAGTGTGTGGGTCTTCCTAATATTTTTGATGAAAATTTGGGGTTTTTTTCCCCTCCTTTAGGAATTTATTTATTTTAGAAAATAATGCTTAGCACTTTCAGAGCACTTAAAGGTGTTGTCTTTGGTCGTGTACCTGATATTTCAAATGTTCTGGTTATACTGTTTTAAAAAGAACAGCACCCTGCCCTTCTGAGGGAAGAAATTGATAGAAAGCTAGGAAAATCTCATGGTACTAATTATATCTGAGGTTACGTGGGAATGGAGGTTAGACCAGTTTGTCTTTGGTTTGTGAACTGTGATTTGTTTAATTTTATATATGCATGTAATAAATAGTTATAATTGGCTTCTTTATTAAATGCATATAGATTGCATTGAGAAGGATAAGATATATGCATATCTATACTATATATGCATACAATACCTATAATATATATAAAATGTGTGCATATAAATATGAAATATATGCATCTATATATTGCAATTGACAAGGATAAAAATGCTTTTAAAAACCAGCCTCCTCCTCCTTCCCATGGATGCTTGTAGGTGACTTCTCTCTTTCCAAGGAGCCTGAAGCCAATTTCTCTCAGAGCTCTCTGTCCCTGACCTTTCCTTCCCTGTTGCGTGCCATCCCCCTGTCCAGGCTGCCCCTGCACTGGAGGCAGAGCCCCACCTGAGCAGCTCTGCTGGAGCTCCTGTCTCCTCTTGTTGGAGCCCTGGGCACTGAGAATTCCAGACTTTCTGTGCTCACAGGCACTGACCCCCAAGCAAACACTGCATTGCACCTGAGGCCGTGGAAAAGGCTCCCGAAATTGAGTGACAGCACTGGGATTGTGGGTGTGGAGTTGGAATAGAAGTGTGTGATATCACAGGGTGGAAAACTTCGAGTTTAAGGGTTTAGAATATAGTAATATAGTTATAAAGCAAGATGGAGGTTTTAGGGCAGAGGCCAGTCCTTTCTCACCTTCTTCTTCAGGGGTCTGGGTGGGATTTTGTAATTGGATAGACAAGTCCCCATTGCGGTCCAGGGGTGACTGGTTATTGGGTTAAAAGTAAAAATAATTGAGGTGCAATTTCTTAATTGGACAGTTTGAGTAGTTGGTTTTGCGTTAATTAACTCAATTTTTTAATGATAAGTCCGAAGCAAAGCTGAGGCGTTGTCACAGTGCAGCGTGATCAATGAGATTCCTCAGCTGTGAGCAGGACACAGGCAAGCAGTGGTTCTGAAAGGTAATTGTAAAACAAAAACTGAGACACTTTCATGTCTCAATTCACATGTACAGGTGGAGCAGCTGTAAATAGTGCTTTGTTAATATTCCCAGTAGAATCTGAGGCAACTCAAAACTGGGTGAGGAAAAAGAAAAATGCAGTTGCTCCTTGTCATGGAGAAAACTGTTGGACTGCTGTGGTTTTGTTGTTGCTTTTTTTTTAGGCAGTAAGCATATTATCTGTTTTTTGAGGGTTAAGGTTTTGAATTTCATATCATCAATCACTTTCTGAAGGTGTTTGGAATACACTTTGGGCTGTGATTAAACCAACCCTCCACTCTGGAGGGACAGGCTAACATTGCTACTAAAATACATCACCTACAGAAAATCAAGGTCTCTTTGTAACCTGGTATGGAAATAGGTGATATTATTTTGCTGTAGTAATACTTTGCTTTTTCTTGCTTCACTCTGATAAATGGTGGCTATGAATTTGAAGTGACCTGTTTTTGTACCTTTTGAATACTGATCTTACTGGGATATGTGCTACTTACTACATCAGTTCACTGTATTACATAAAATAAAACAAATCCAGTTGTAGCAGCATCAGTAATTTGGAGCAAGCAATTTTCAGTATGGATTTGTTTTTTTTAGATTTGTTTTTTTAAGGTGGTGTGAGGTTAGCTCCTCTTCTTGCACCACACTGCAGAGTCTTCTCCTCTGCCTTTCAGGGGACAAATTGAGCCAGCTTCAGACAAGATCCTTCACATTAAAGTTTTTATAACACAGTTTTTATGTTCAGGGTTTTTTCCAATCCTAAGCTGATCTCACTATTAATGTCTTTTTAGGATGGATTTTTTTTTTGGTAGGGAAATTGCTTATTCCCATTTCCTGTGCTGGTAAAAATATATCTGAGATTGCAGGTTCTCTTGTGCAGCAACCTGTGGATCAGATACAGAGTAATAAGACTTACTGCACAAAATAATGTGAGTTTTCATTTTTTTCCTAGTTCCTTTGTAGTGATCCTTTTCCTTCAGAATAATTCTTGTCTGTGGAAGAAAGGTGTGGGTTTATTTGTTGTGTGGGGGTTTTTTACTTCAATATATTTTCACTCAGACTGGTTTTTTCACTTCAAAATATAATTTTCGTGAAGTGCACACTCTTGATTTAATTCCATGTACCATATACAGTCTTCTGTGGATAACAAAAAGGGATGTATCTAGAAAAAATCCAGTTGCTGAGATACAAGTGCTTACCTTGACATCACTGAAGGCCTGAGGGAGATAAACATTGATGGCCGCCAGTAAGGCAGGTGACAAACTTAGTGTTCTTTCAGTGGAATTTGCTTTGCACTCCTGTTCTTTTAAAAAAACTCAGGCCATGTAACCCCCAAAAAAACAAAAACCCCCCAAGCACGAATCACCAGATCTGTGATAATCTCTCTGAACTCTTTCAGCACTTCATTTTGGGAATGTGCAAAGAGGTTTTTTTATTTATTAACTGCAGGACAAAATATTTACCAGGTCAAAGCATGGGCAGCAGTTGCTGCCTTCATTTTCTCAAAGGAATAGAAGTGTTTTGCATTCAGTTTCATGCAGGTACCACATTTCTTTCTGAATTGACCATTGGCATGAATATGAAAGTGAAGATGTAAATTACAGTTATTCAGTGTGTTCTTTAATTTTAATTTTTTCGATGATGAGTCTTTGTTCACCAGGTGGAAATGCATTAATTTTCTTTTTTTTTAAAGTAAATGTTGAAGAATTGGTAGACAAAACATAGTTAAGTAAGCTACTGCCTCTCACTTCATCCCAGTTGTGCTGTGATCTGGTTTTGCTGTTGAAAGCAAACTTCAAGTCTTGTCTTCAGCCATTTCTAGGAGTGTAAGCAGAAACGACACAGTTAGAAAACTCATGCCAAAAATTTTATGGTCGTCTTTTGGTCTGTGCTCCTGGTAAAAGCTGGACTCAAACATATTTGAATCAGGAAAGGAAACAAAAAAACAAGGATGAAATAGTCTTTTGGACAAAACTGGCCTAACAGCTATTGTTTACTGATTAGTGACTTCTAAAGTGAAAACTTCATTATCAGCAATGATAGCTGCCAAAAAATCCTGCTTTTTCTCAAAATAGCCATTACCACTTAGCTTGAATCTCTTTGCAGATATCACCAGCTATTTAAGATCAAAATAGCACTTAATGGGTTTCAGTAATCAATAGCCCCAAAGACTTCTGAAGATCTTGGCACATAAAATATTAATAGTTTATATTTGTCTTTTTAAGAATCTACTAAGCAGTGTTAACACATTACAAAATGCTAAGATTGCAGAGTGCCTCTAGTAAATGATGTTAAAATGCCTCCAACAAGCCTGAGATGCTTGTTTTATGTATTGATGTAAATAAATGCTATTTCTATTCTGTTGAAGTACACGGTTACTTTGAAGTTCAGCGTTGAGTTTGATTTGCTGACAGACTTGTTTTATGTAAAGGCAGCTTTAAAAAATGTCATTTTCTGCAATCCTTGTATTGGAAACTACAGAATATTTCTCAGGTGAGAGAAATCCTTTAACACACTTTCCTGAAAGGAAATAGCAAGTGTCTGTTCAGCCCAATTCTGTTTAATCATAATTAAGGTGTGTGGTTAATGCCCATAGCTGCTTCAGGCACTGCAAACAGAGTAGGAAGGGCAGTGCTCAGTGGGGTGCAGCTTGATGGATGTCAGGGTGCACTTCTAAAATCCCACAGCAGCTCAGAATTAATAACCTGTTGTAGCCATCAAGCATTTCAAGAGGACTGGTAATTTCTAGCAGAATTTGGGAGATGAGAATGAGTCTCAGGCTAATTGTCTTACAGAGATAACGTGACTGCTCATCTTAGATTTTGCTACAACCACCCTTCAAATTCCCTTTTAGCCTCCTATGTCTAGTAAATGAGATTTGTTTACACTTTACTAAAATTAAATACACTGTTTTCTCTACTGGAGACTAAGCATCTTAAAGAAGGGTCTTTTTCATTAAAAACATCAATGCAGAAATAGACATGAGGAAATTGCTATTGATCAGAATAGCAACATGTTTCTATCTGGTCGGTTTTCTGCATTACTTAAAACAGCTATTTTAGTCTTACTGGCAATTTTTGTTTAATGGCCCCTCCATCTTCGTGATGTGTACAGAAAATGGAAGGGATTACGGTATTTTTATTTCACTGATACTCAGCTCCTTTCAAGGTGAAACTGGGGATTGAAAAAAACCCCAAACAAACAAAAAAGAAAATTCATAACTCCTTCCAGGCTTGGCTTGACTGTGGGAGTACTTGAAGACCTTTCCTTGGAGCATATGGTATGAAATTGCTGCTGATTTGGGTGCCTTGAGTTTAAGCATAGAAACAGTTGGATACTGTCAGTCAGTAGCTGCCAAAAATTGAAATTTAATGAGGCGAGCTTTAGCCTGCATACCTAGTGGGTACCTGTCTCTCAAATGTCACCTGCATACACGATGAAAGGCTTCTTTTCTAGTGGCAGATTGGTACTGAAACCTGAGAGACCTTTTAAGCTTTGCCTTTGCTTTCCTCTTAAGCAAATGTGTGGTGTTATTTATCTTGAATTGTATTTATGGGAGGAGAGGGAGGCTGAGAGACTCTCCTGTCCATCTTCCAAGGGCATGTTTTTAAAACATCACCGTTCTGCCCGTCTTTGGAGGGCGTGTTTTTGAAGCATTGCAAATTGCAATTGCTTCTGAAGTGCCGTTTCTAGGAAACTTTAAGGCCACCAGTCAATTTCTGTTTAATCTTCCCTCTCTCCTCTTAATAAGGCAGAAAAAGGTGGGTGAGTCTGGCAGCTGAATATCTCTCTGCTCCAACGCTTCCCTTGCTGCTCTGGATGGTAAACACCTGAGTTCTTGTTATCTCCCTCCTGCTGGCAGTGCCATTAGGGAGGTTTTAAATAGTACCAGCACGATGCTGGCTGCTGTCGAGACTCACAATCCTGTTATGACTGTAAACTGTGAACCGTGAAATATTGGAGGACAGAGGTTGAGTGAGTGTTCTGCTTATCTACCTAAGGTTTGACTCTCCTTTTGCTTTGAAAGAAAAATAAGGTTGACTCTCCTAGTTTAGAAAGGAAGAAAAAAGTGGGAGAAAAACCTGCACGTGTGAAACAGCAGTGGATTGAACAAAGCCCCTAACAAATGTCCTTTTTTTTTCTGTATTATCTCATTCCTGACTGACAAGCAGAAAAGGCATCATGTTTGGAGCACAGTAGTAAGCACTGCAGTGTGTTCTGTCCAAAATCAGTGCTTGTACTGATACAAGATACAAACCCCCCAATCTTCCCATTTTATATTGTCAAAGGAGGTCCCTTCCTTCCCGGCTGTTGCTGTAGTTTGTCCATCTGAACTTGTAAGGGAATACTAAATAACACTTGGTGAGGTTTTAGCCCTTATTTCTGCTGAGAAAAATCCTCTGTTGTTTTAGGAGGGTCTGTGCAAAAGGCTTATGTTTGTCTTATTGAATATTTTTACATGTAAACTGTTTAGTTTGTCTGGGTAACTGTACATCCCCAATTCTGTAATTTTTGGTTAACTGCTTGAGCTTCCCTTGGTAATGCTGTGTGTTTTGTTTCTGTTGCTTTCCTTGGATTTCCTAATGCAGAGACATAAGCTTGAGCTTTTGCTGTCAAGTCTTTCTGCCAACCTGTCTGGCTGATGGTCTCCTTCAGGCCACTGCAGTGTTTGTAAATAGGCTTGATGCAAGTCATGTCACAGCCAAGATAATGAAACCCCCTGCACTGAGTGCTGTGCTGGTTCAGTGGTGCTGATAAGATCAGTTCATCCCTACATCAGGGTAATTTAGAGAAATTGCTGTGTTGTGAATGGAATTTTAACAAGAAGTCCCCACGGAAAAAAAAAAAAAGGGTAGTTAAATTAAAATGATGTTTAAATCAGAACAGCACAGGGAAGACATTGAATATAAATCAACTGTGTTAATGGCAAACAAAGCTAATTCTGGGAAGTGTGGTGTGAGAAGGTTCTGCCTTGGTTTTGTTGTTTGCAGCTATGCATTTGTAATATGTTGTTTTAATTTTTTTCCATCATGTGGATTTGATGTTAAGATAAATATAGTTTTTTCAATGTCAAAAGTCAGCTTGACCACAAAACTAAAACTTAAGAACTGCTATAGTACAAGTAGGGGAGGAAAAAAAAGACGTGCATACAAAGAGTTAGTAGGCAATAATGAACTGCAGGGTCTTTAATTGTGTAATATTTATGTCTTGAGTTTAAAAAAAAAAAATTCAGATATTCTTATCTAAGTAGAGAGATGCCATGAATTGCTTGGTTGTGAAATAAACCTGTAATGCATCTTGGACATAATTTAAATGCCCCCACCTCCCCACTCCAGATAAAAAAATAGGGAAATCAGATTTGTCTTGATTGCTCTGAAGCCAAGTGAGACAGACACACAAAGACAGATGTGTGGGAACACAGCAAGAGCAAATATCCCCCATGTCTGCTGTGACAGAGACCTTGCAGCTGCTCCTTGTATACACGAGCTGTCCTCACATCCCTGCTGGAGGAGGCTGGGACTGACTTTTGGTGCAATGTACCACCCAGACAGCTCTGCTTGTCTCTCCAGAGTCCTGCTCCCAGCTTCTAATTTTATCAGTGAGCTCACTGTCGCTGCACATCAATCCCTGCCTCTCCTAGACCCCTGGAAAGCTTCCTCTCCACTGGCTGGTTGAAATGGCATGAGCTAAAAAATGTGCATTAACCCCAAAAAAACGAGTCTGACATTTTTTGGCCTTCTTTTAAGCAGTGTTTGAGCTCCAGCTCGTTCCTGTTCGAGTCTGGCTTTGGAAGAGTCTAAAAAAGCTGGTGGTCTGCTGGAGAAAGGGACTTGTTTGGGACAGCTGGCAGGTCCCCAGGGTGCCATAGGGAACTCTTGGCTCTCCTCATAAACCATTATTATGCTGACTTGAAAAAAAAAAAGTCACTAGGACTAGACAGTATCTTCAAGTAATGGGATCAGCACCTTTATCAGTGCTCAGGATAGACACGACAGCCTGTACTCAGAGGGTGTTCTGTTCCTTTGCTCCTTTCCCTGCTCAGTTTTTACTCCATGGCATGAGCTATGAGATTACAATATTTTATTGACTGGGAGGAGGAAGAAAAAGGATGATCATGATGATAATGTAATAGAACATGGTAATGATAAAGTGGTAAAATAATGATCTGCGTGTAATCAATACCTGACTCTCTGGTGGTTGATCAGATATGCAGATGCTGGGTTTGAATTTTACACCTGCCTTATCTGCTGTAGAAGTGCAATGTGATTGCCTCCAAAATGGAAGTGAGCTGTCATTGCAGCTGAAGAGCTCAGAATTTGGAGATGGAATTGTACTACCTTGAGCCTTTTTCCATGGGGTGGGAGTTGGATGTTTCTTTATTTGCCAGTCAGGTGACATTTTTCTTTGCAAACCTTGGTATGCCCAGGGCTTAGCTCTGTTCACTGCTTTTTGTCCTTGCTTCAGTTTCACTCATCTCTGTGGTCCCATTTCAGTTTCACCCATTTCTATGATCCCATTTTCCCCTGTTTTCATCCAGCCTGTCTTTTTTTGTAGGGAAAACTTGCTGGGCTGGTGCTGACCTCTAACCCCAGCTTCCCAAGGATTCCAGTTCTCCTCCCTGAACCTCTGTGTGCTGGAGGCCTTCCCATGAGGTTACACTGGCAAGACTCTGGGAAGTTTTGGTT
Organism: Illadopsis cleaveri; assembly: GCA_013399915.1. NCBI lineage: Eukaryota > Metazoa > Chordata > Aves > Passeriformes > Timaliidae > Illadopsis > Illadopsis cleaveri. Next base: position 46,536 of record VXBB01001134.1, on the reverse strand, counting down.
CTCTTAGAGGAGAAATTAAGGCATAAATTACCCCTCAGTAAATTTAATCTGAAGCCTATAAAGAAGAGACAACCTGAGATATCAGACAGGGCAGCAGAATGATCTCAACTGACCAGCAGGAGGCTCTGATGGATTTCACTGCAGCATTTATACAATTCAGAAATCCAAATTTGCCTCTTTTTGGGCTGAGTTTAAATGGACTCTGAATTGCCAACAGCAAGAGCAGGGCCTGAGGCTGAGAAGCTGATGGCAGCTGGCAACTTTCAGAAGGATCTTGGCAACTTGCAGGATCTGTCTCTGTTTCTCTTTGGGGGCTCTTCCTGTGTCTCTGGGGAAAAAGAGAGAAGTAGCTGCAGAGAATATTTATAATCATCAGCTTGTCAGAGTCCTTTGTAGTACCCTGTGCAGAGGAGCAGTGCCTGGAGTTCTTGTCTTGCTGTGATGTACACGCTTTCTGCAAAGTTGTGTTAGCTTTCCCTGATCATTTTCTGTGGTTAGTGGGATATGAATTTGAAAAAAGCATGGATCTTAACCCTCTAGGAGCTGCCTCATCAACTGGGTGTCCTGGGTGAGCAGATGCAAGAGGCATGAGAGGTAGGAAGCTAAGTATGGGAATGTGGGAGTATTTCTGCTCATGTCTTGTAGATCCTTACTGCAGTTATTCCTTTTTCATCTTTTGGAATTCATCCTTGCTTACAAACAGTGTGAGTTCTTTGGGTTCTGGAGAGCAGGAGCTGATGTGGGCAGAAACTGTAGGAGATCAGAGTTGGGTTTTCAGCTCCTTTCTGACTGCAGAGATCTGCTGTTGGTGTGCACACTATGAGCCTGCATATCCCTGGAATGTTCTAACCAAGCTTTTCCAAAGCAATCCATCAGGATTTTCACTTAATCTCCACAGTGCATGGTGAAGGAGCATTTGAGTGTGGGTAATTTAGGGAAAAATAAAATTTATTAAAAGCACTAAGTGTGCTTCAGTTTAAATGCCATTTAATCACTGTTGCTCTTGCCTTTTTCTCCTTCTAGGAGTAAAGTTCAGTTAGTCAGGAGTATAACTCATTAAATGATCCAAGGCTTTCAGACTTGGGTTTATTGAATTTGAGGTATTTGAGCTTTGGTAAAATATTTTTTTCTTCTGACTATGACACAGTCAGCAGGAGAATCTTCCTCATGTTGCTTTGTTCCACTCTAAAGGAAATATTAAATTCCTTGTGGAGTCACAAGAGCTTTGAGACAGGGGTTTTAGGAGAAAAGACAAGTACTTCCTTAAACAAAAGTGAGATTTTTTGGGGGGATCTATGTGGACTACATTTCACAGTAATTTTTTAGGTGGTTACAATACAGGTGCAATTGAATATTATCCTGATGCTAATTTGAACCTTTTTTGGGGCAGAATTCCTGTCTTAGGAGCAAGGTGGGGCTGGCGTGGCAGCAGTGAGAGATGATGCTGGGTAAGAGCAGTGTGGGTGAGGGTTCAGGCAGCTAACATAACTTCTGGCAATGCAGGTTCCCTGGGGATTCACCCTCAGCTGGTGTGAATGATCACAGCTTCATTAATGTGAGTGAGTGATGTCAGGCTGTGCCCAGCTGCTGTTCCAGCCTTGTGGCTGTAAAACCTTGGGTGGACAGCACGGCTCAGTGTGTGCCTTGCACGTTCATGTGTGCACACAGTGACTGCATGCCTTAAAACGGAATAAAAAGGAATTTCAGACTTGGCATGACTGTGTCACTGCAGAAGGACATTCAAAGGGTTTCTGTGAGTGGGGCATTAAGGCAGAGCAGAAAAGATGCTGCATCCAGTTGGAATCCCTTCCAAGTTGAGGTATTGAGTGCTTCTACATGCCTATTTGAAGTTCCAGCCTGGCTGGTACATTCCCTTCCCTGTCTTGCCCTTTGGAAGGAGAGCCTGATGCTGCAGTGCTCCCTGAAGCCCACATTTTGGGCTGAGTGCTGCAGGAACTGAATTGCTGGATATGCCTCTCTCTCACAGCACCTTCCTACCTGTGGTTGTAATAAACTCTGCTGCTGGCTTTAGACTCCCAAAAAATTCAGGTTTCAGCTGTCCCAAATGGGACATCCTTTCTGTGGTGTGTGTGCTGCTGGATTCTGCTGGAGGAGAGGCAGACTGAGATCTAATCTGTCTGGAGCCAAAATGCTTTGATGAACCAATTTCCCTGGAGATGGCGAGCTAATGGTTTGTCCATAAAGCCATGCAGCTTTTCCCATTTCTTTGGGAAATGAATAGAGCTGGAACAGAATCATATGCTGCATTGTGATAGCCTAATGCTCTTACAGAGCTGGGTGTTACTACCCAAGCTGCTTTAGTGGACAAATTAGGCATGCAGAATTTCCAGATTTTGCTTTATTCAGATTTTAATTAACTCAGTGTAATAAGCTGTAAGCACATTAATATCAACAAAATACTTTGTACTGTATCTGTTAATGTTTTAGCTGAAAAAGCCAAGAGTATTGTTTTCATACAAAGCCCCGGTGAGGTTGGAAATAATGGGGATCTCTTTTAGGAATTTGGAATGTGCCTTTGAAATAATCTTGCATTTTTAGTGGTAGATTTCAAACAATAGCTGTGCAGTGGAAAGTGCTTGTATGGGATTTTTACTATCACATGCATTTTTATTTATTTATATTTTTTTAAGCTTAGACTTGAAAAATTGATCGAGTCATTTGCATTCACTAGCTTGGACAGATGGTGTGATCCGTAACAAAATAGTCAACAGCATACTAAAAAGGATCATTTCAGCACCTATCCCCTGCAAACAGCTTTCATCCAGACAACAAGGAAAGGCTTCTAAAATCCCACATGCTCCCAGAGGCCTTTCCAAGGTGAAAGCATTACCTGGGGTCTGGTGGGCACCTGCACTGGGCAAGGCTGGCAAACAGCAGCTGAGAAAAGAGCCAGCTCCTGCCTTTGCTCAAGGATCTGTTCTTGGGAAGTGGGGAGCTCTTCACCTGCCAGTGGGATTGCTGCTGGATGCAGTTAACCCAGGGGCAGGAGATGCTCAGGGCACTGCTGTGTGAGGAAATCAGCAACTGAGGGGGATCAGGGCTCCCCAAATTGCTTCAAGGCACTGAGAGCAAATGAGGGTAGCTATGCTCTGTCTCCCATCCCAACAGGAATGTAGATGTCCTTTGATGAGCTATTTAGGCTGTGTGTACAAGACTAATTGCATGGAAATGTTGTAGAAGGCCAGCTTATTTTTATTTAGCAAAAAAACCCCAATTGCCACTTTATCTTTTGATCAAAAGACAAGCAAAAAAAAAAAAAAGGAATTGTGTTTTTCACCATCTGCTTACTCTAGCATGGTGTAGTGTTTATTATGTGGAGACCTTGGAAAATTTGGAACTGATTTCAGTAGCCTCTGTTCTCTGTGTCTTGTGTCTTCTTGCATAGAGACCAGGGAAAGCCTGATCATCAGAGGATTTTTTAAGACAATTCATTGGAGAGGACAATTATTGCAGTAATAGTTGGGAATTATTTTAGTTAAAATAACCACTGGAATTCTATTAAAGAACATGTTGTGGTTGCAAATCAGGAAAAAAAGAAAAAATGTTTCAGATACTGCCAACTGAGCAAAGCTGCAATATGTTCTTAAAGTCAAGCTGTGTTTTCTCATTTTTGCACATCACAATCAGTAGTAAAGTCTTTGGGCCTAAATTAGATGCTGTTTAACTTCTGAAACCCCAATTTCCATTCTGTTGTCAGCAGCAGCCCCAGTGCAAACCAACCTACAGAAAACAACATTTCAGCAAGGGTCAGTACAGGATAATTGCAGAACCACTTGGGAAAGTCCCAGCAGCATTTCTTGGAGATAATTTTGCTCCCCTACAAACTGTTTTGTACTACATTGCTAGCAATAAAGGCAAGACCTTTAAAGGCTCAAAATGTTGTTTTATAGAAATGGTTGGTATTTTTAAGGTAGAAGTCAGCCCTGGAAAGCTTCCTGCTCACACAAATGTGTAAATTATTTTTTTTTAATTTTATTTTTAAATTTTTTAAATTTTTTATTTAATTTTTGGGGGATGATGGCCAGGTTGCTGCCACCAGAGCTTGGATGGTGTTTTTGGACACCATCCTTTCTCTGTTTTTTTTTTTTTTTTTTT
>VXBB01001134.1:1573-40385 GCA_013399915.1 Illadopsis cleaveri | reverse complement strand
TTACAGAAGTCATGCTTGGGCTTCAAATGTTCTCTCCTAGAGGGGAGGGTGAAACTGTGCTGTAGTCTGGAAGGATGTGAAAACTGTAACTCCCTCCCAGTGTGGCTCAGTTGTGGAAGGATGTGAAAACCTGTAACTCCCTCAGTGTAGATCAGTTATGGAAGGCTGTGAAAAAACCTGTAACTCTCCCAGTGTAGATCAGTTATGGAAGGATGTGAAAACCTGTAACTCCCTCCCAGTGTAGATTAATCTGTCCTGTTCAGATTTGGAAGTAAGAATCCTATCTGCATTGACTGAACAACGTGTCAAAGACAAGGAGCCAGTCCTGCCTCTTCAGGCTTTAAGTTGCTGAGGGAACTCTTCTGTATTCCCTGGTTTGTGTGTCAGATTTCCCCTGTGCAAGCACTTGGCATGGTAGGGCTGTTGTTGTATGTCAACTTTATTCCTGGCATCTTTCAGCTGCTTTGTGAGAGGTAAGAGAGGCTCAGTGCCCTGGGTCCAAAATCAATGTTAATAAATTATCAATTGATTTAATAGATCTACCAGTCAGGCAAATCAGGATCTTTAAGTTTTAATTAGTGACCTTGATCTGAAAAGGGAGCATTTAGGTTAAAATAAAACAAATCACTTGTGTCTCAGCCAGATGGAGGCTGTGCTTTTCCTTTCCTAAGGCAGGCAGAGCTTGTTCCTGCCCTCGTTCAGCAGCACAGAAAATGTACATGTCAGGCTGAAATGCCTTCAAAGAAGCTGGGATGAATGCAGTATTTAACTTGCTAGCAGCAGCTGAGCATGAAGACTGATTAGAGCAGTTACTCAAGATGGATGCAGATTATTAGGTAATGTGGAACACACGTCAACAAAAATAAGATGAATAACTGCAGGCATATCCCGACAGTGATTTATTAGGCCTTCAGTGTAGTGGACTGCTAATAATCTCCCAGGGGATGGGGGAGTGATCCCCCTTTAGAACATTTACAGGTGGGTCAGTGACAGTGTCAGCAAATGTGCTGGAGACCTCGTGTCCCTTTTGTCTGCTTGCCACCATCTCCACTCTAAACAGGCTAATAATAAAGATTTTAAATATTTTTTCGTAAATGTCATCAACCTGGAAGTAGCCCTGCAGATGGCACAGGTTTAATATCCACAGTATTTAGCTGGTTTCTTGAAATCTAAAGTGTCTCTGAAACAGGCTCCCTGAACCTTGCAGTAAAAATTAAGCGTGACTTGAATAACTTAACATCAAACCTAGTTATTTTAATGCTCACTGGCCTTCCATTCACAACTTTAAAAATTACAGTTGGAATGGCTGAATAGAGTTGATACAGTTGAAAATAATGATTTATATTGAAATCTTCAAGAAGAACAAGACCTCAGAGTAAATAATGTTTCTAAATCATCACAGTGATTCTCAGAAAACAATAGTTTGCATGGATATTTCCTATTTAAAAAATAAGGGAAACTGTGAAGGGTGATTGTATTGTGGTATTTCATAAGTATCTCAGTCTGTGCAGTGTGAGAGTATCTTGTATTATTTTTCCATGGTTTTTAGTTCTTTGTGGACTACACCTTTCGAGTTCTCAGTGTTCCTGGAATGCAGCATTGAGTTGTCAGAAGAAAAGTCAGAAATACATCCTATTCTTGATGAAACAGCATGATACCCAAATCACAAGCTTTCCTTGCTACCTGGAAGGCCCTGCTGTAGTTTGCAGCCCTGGTAGCTGGACTTGGTGTTCCTTCCGTAGAGAGTGGCTTGGGAATCTAAAAAAAAGCACCTGTTCAGAAGGAACACAACTCCTCCTAAACCTCCACCACTCCTGCATCTTGTGTCAGTGAGGAACAGTGGGAAGATGAGCCAAAAAAAAATGGGTATTCAAAGCTGGACATAAGTCTCATTAGTGAATGCAAGTCTTTGTTGCGGTGCTGTAGTGGTTTTGTTGTTTTGTAGTGTAGTTTTGCAGTGTTTTGGTGCAGTGTAGTGGTGTTTTTAGGGCTGTCCGTGCATTTGGGAAAATGAGTATCTCTAAATGGGAGGTTTGGGTGCATGAACTAGGTCTGTGTGAGGGCTCTAGAAATACTAAGGTGTGTAAACTTCTGTCATGACCCTCCCTGAGGAGATGGTCCCCCGAGGCTGATGGATTTCTGGTTCAGCTGTTTTTTGCCTCATCAGTGCTCTCTGAGAGCTTTGTTCATCTGGCTCGGGTGTAGCCATGGGGGAAGGATGGCTTTGACTTTTCCCAGGAGGAGCTCTGTGGTTTGAGGCTTGGGTTCTTGCAGAAAAGAATTGGTAAAATAGACCTTTAACAAATGTTGAATCTTGGAATGAAAACTAGTTTTGCTTGTGCTGCTGCTTCTCTGGAAAGGGCCTGCTCTCAGTGAGTTTGGTCCCATCTGACACAGCTGCTGTTCTTTTGTTTACTAGCAGTTTTCCAGTGGTTGTTCCTATTTTTGTTTCTGTATTTATCTGAGGCTTTTTGTGGTTTGTTTGGTGTTTTTTTTCCCCCCACCTGCAGTGTGTGCATTAGAATTGGGCAGAATTTCCCTGTCTAGCCTGTATCTTTCTGGGTGCTCCATTTGAAACTGCTGTCATTGGATTCTAATGTGGTATTGAGGCTTCAGTCTTCTGTAGCTGCTAGTGAGGGAAATACCATAATTTTCACTAACTGGTGGTTTATATGTTGTTTTTCTGACTCCTGACACTTTCTATAAACAAGATTATAGCTAGTTATTGCACTTGAAATGCATGTCAGTTTTCAGTAATTTAACACCCCCTCCAAAACAACAACAAAAGAACACGACATCCAAACACAAAAAGCTTGTTTTGTTTTCCTTCCTGAGATGTGGGTTAACACAGAGGCAGAGAGGCTTGCTGCCTTGCATGCTGGATTTATTTTTAATTCACCCCGTGCAGGGAACTGGCATTAGGTACTTGGTCCAGTTCTGGTTATGTAGATTTTAATGTCATCCTTGGGGATGTGGTTCCATTCCGTGGCTAAATGTAACCCATCAGCCGAACAAAATGTCCATCCTGGTTTCTGGCTGCTCTGTGGGGAAGAGCAGGAAAAGCTGTGCTCTGCTCTCGCTGTAATTAATGGGGGCTGAGCGAGTTCCCCAAGTAAATAATTTTTCATTTTCATTTCATGCTGAATTAGTCATCTGTCTTGTCCAGATGAGAGTGGCCCATCTAGCCATGAGCTCACTGAGGACTGGGGAGAACCTGGGCCCTCAGAAATTCTCTATTTCCTCTAAAAGAGCTGACAGCCTCTCACCTGTAATTCCCCCCATCTCCTGTAATGTGCCTTTTCCCTGTTCCTGATGGCAGTGTAAACTTCTTATTTTTCTGCTAAATCTATCTTGCAAAACATGATGGTTGGGTAAGACGCAATTTTTGCTTTAATTATGATTAAATTACTTTATGAATTAACCAGAGGATCTCATGGGACTGGAATCTTTTGACACATGAGAAAATTGCCTTTCTTTAACAAGCTGCTTCAAGCATGCAAGGTAATATTAGCATTTTTCAGTTATAGCTTCAGGGGATTAAATAATAAGGGGAAGTATTGTACCTACAATTACACGATGTGCATGTGTGTGTTAAAGTCTTAAAGACAAGTAGACACAGAAGGAATTAGCTGAACTGCTGAACCTGTGACACTGTGCAGTGAGTAGGGATTTTTTTTTTTTCTTTATGAAATGGCTTTTTAAGAAAACTTGTGGGTATCTGAAAAATTTTATGTTGTAGACTTGCAAAGGCTGGTTGAACTTTGAGTATATTCAGCAAAAAAAAAAAATGGATCCTGAACTAGATACACCTGTTTCACCTTAAGGGTAATGAACCCAATGCAGCTTTAAAGGGAGTGATCTGTAATTTTCATGTGGTACTTTGTTTTTCTCGATTTAGTGGAGGCAGCAAATAGGCTAAACACAAGAATTGGATGTCGAAAATATATTGCACAACGAACCTTTTTGTGAAGTACGTGTGAAAAATAGTGTATACTGTCCTTACAGGTCTGTGAATAACCTGTGATGCGTGTGTTTATTTTTAATTCACCTTAAAGCTTAAGGCATCAATATTTCCAAACTCATAATCTTCTGTTCAATACCTCTCAATGCACACTTAAAAACTTTTATTTAGGCACACTGTGTCTGAGGAGTTGCAGTTGTTCGAGGTGCCACAGAAATTGAAGGTGATAATTTATATTTTTAAAATTAGGGCAAGAAAACAGTACAACAGCTTGTGTGAAATTGGGAAGGAAGGGGACAAGCTGAGTTGTGTGACCTCTGCATATGTTGTATTCAGTGTGGACTTGCACCTGCATGATCCTGCTTGGTTTCAGAGAGTTGCCACTGCCTTGTGGTATCAAATCCAATGAAGTGGAAAATTGACAATAAGGGATTCCAGCTATTGTTGTCGTTGCCCCAGCTGTTTGGTTGTTGTTCTGATGACAGGATTCATTCATGTTCTACACAAATCCATAAGGTAACAGTAATTAGTGGGACTCAGAACTTGGGGAGGGGGTTTATACAGGGATAGGGAACCAGATGACAAAGAAAAATTGTTTAAGCACCGCAGCAGTTCGGTTCTGAAATGGGAAAGTGTGTGCATAATACATGATAGATTAATTAATGTGCTCCACTGGAAAAGGCAAATTACTTGACTTGAGAACAGTCAGTGACAGAAACCCAACACCTTCATCTCTAGTTGTGTTTGAGGCAAAACTGTGCACGTGCAGTAACAACCACAAGCAATGCTGGTGTGCAAATGCTCTCAGCAGGGCAGGAATTTTTTCACCTGTATTTGTCATGTCTTGCTTTAATCTAAAATTAAATGCATATTGGCCATTACAACTATTACTGCTGCTGTTGTACTGTGATATAACTAGCCTGTCCACATTCACATCCCAAACACTCAATGAGGTTGGTAATTTTAAACCTAAAGCTGTTCTGTGCTGACAGGAGGTAATAATACACCAAAGATAAACAGCACAAATTACAACCTTGTGCAGGCAAGATCAGATCAGTGTTGATACTCTTTTGATTACATGTGGCTGAATGTTATCAGAGAACTTGAGAAATCATTCAGAAGAAAGCCATGTTGCCTGATTATTATTTTTTTTTCTTATGGTAACTGTAGAGATTGAGAGGGTTCATATGGAGAAAGAACAAACCCCTCTGCTATGGCTGTGTGCTTCTTTTTCAAATCTTTTCTTTCTGGTTGTGAGTTTCCTTCCATTTGTTAGTTGACACTGGAGATTCTCTTGATGCTGAAGGGAGCTTTGTGCTGTGTACAGATTCAACCCAAGGCTCCAGAAGCTTGCAATCAACCAAGTAAATTATTTGTCACCTTGGATAAATATTAGCTCTGACAAATTAAAAACGCATTTTTTTCTGGTGTGCATTGCACTCTATCTCACAAAATGGTAATTGTTCTTACAGTTATTGCTCTTGCTTGTAGTGAGGCATCTGTTTCATGTCTAATTGCTAGCATTCAAATCCCAGTCAGTTTAAAAGAACTTTTTGAGCCTTCAAGATAGCATATCTGAGGCATCACAGACATTCCTGATTCATACCTTTGGCATTGTGCTTTTTATGTAAAAACATAAAAAACCCCACAAACAAAAAAAGAGTGGATGGGCATGGGTTGGTTGTGCCTTGTACGAGGCAATAAGAAGAAATCCTGGTGTTGGATTTGCCTTTCACCATAAGTGTTCATCCTCTGAGCTTGGCTGTAAATCACAGAGCCTGGAATCCACCACTGCCTCTTGCACTGCTACTTGAAGCTGAAAATGTGTTAAATGACTTTTAGACTCTGACATGGCCTTGCATGAGTTAAGAGTGACTTTTTATTTTTTTTCCCCTTTGACAGTTAATCTCTTTATTTTTTTCGAGCTGGAATAATCATCTTTCTTCCTACTTGTCCCCTGCAGCCTGTCCTGCTGCTTTGCTTCTCCATGGCCCTTGGCTGTTGTTTTAAAAATCCTCTTTAGGGTTTCAAGACTCTGTAGAACTAGTTGGGAGCTGTATCTTTTCACAGTCCTCCTTGAAGAGTGAATTCTCTCACCTACTGAGAGGATAACGATGAGAAAACCACAGAGGCTCATATTTTCCTGGATTCTCTGGAACTGGTGTGGGGATTTTTAAACTTCCATCACTGCTATCATCTTTCCCCTCATCTCCCATCAATAAAACAAGATAATGCAATAAATAATAATAAAAAAAAAACCTCATCAGGAGAGCTGAAAAATTGTGCAATACCTTTAGATGAGAGCTGCAGGGCGTGGGGATGTCCAGAGTGGGTTTGTTCATGTCTTTATTTAGAGATTTTCCAGTGCAACTGCCCATCAGGTCTATCTCCAGGGACAGAGGATCACGTTTAGAGGTAGTTCCTACACAGCTTTTGGGGGACAGGCTGTGTCTCTGCAGCCTTGCTTGCCGTGAGCCCTTTGGGTTGCTGTTTTCCAGCAGCAGTGCTGATGCTCTGGCTTTATCTTCGTGCCTGCCACGGGCTCCTGTTCACACTCCCCTGCTTCTTTTGTGTGAGTACAAGGCCAGTTCTAATCCCTGACAGTCTTGTGTTTATTCATTAAGTGCTCCAGATGAGTTCTGGCCCAGCTCTGGCTGTTTCCCTGGAAGGGGAAGGCAGAGCTGCATGCTCTCAGTTAAAAGGAAAATGCTTTCAAAACACCCCACAGAGCAGAGGTGCTCTCAGTATGGGCACCTCTGAGTGATACACACTCAGAACTTTCAGCTGTTACAGACCCTTTAACCTCCCTGAACTGTCCTTATTAATGTTTTGGTGCTATTCCACAAAACCCTTCAAGTTTTTAATAAGTAATTTCACAGTTGGGGCAGGGTGAGGGGGGAGTGGAGAAAAAGAAATTGAGGGCTAAGATTTCAGGTGCATGTTAAAAAAACTGGAACATCTCTCATTTGGAGTCATGTAGGAAATGTGAAAGAGCTCTTTACATTTTCATGTGCAACATCCAGCAACACAGGAGGTGTTACCTAATGGATGTCTGCAGCTGCCATGACCCCTGGTAATGGCCAACACAAACCTTCAGCAGATTTTGTTGAAATTAATCAATTTTTTAAAATTGGAAACCCCTCTCTACTGCTTTATCCAGTGGTGTTCATGCACCTCAGCAGAGAAGCCTGAAGAATGTGGTGAGCACTTTCCTGAATGAAGGGTTGATCAGGATGTGATTTAATTGTAGCAGGAGCAGGATTTGGTTTTGATCCTAATAAAATGGGGAGAGTTCTCTCTTCTAGCTGCATGCTATGTGATAGCAGCTTATGTAAGAGTTTCAATGCTTGTGTCTGCCCTAGAGGAAGTGAAGGAATAGAAATGAGATGTGACAGATATTAGAGCTCCCAAGATGAAGCAGAAGGTGTCTTGTTGCCACCAGGAAAGCCACGAGCCAGCGGGAGCTGTAAATACTTTTACCCAAAGTTTGCTGCTTGCTGCTGCTGAGCTCCATTGACTTCTTGTCAGGTCAAAGGGGATAAACCAGCACTTGGGAGTCAATTATTTCTGTGGCTGTTAAGTGCACAGGCAGGCTGCTGAGTCTGTGGATGGAGTGATGTCGTGAGGAAGCACTAGGAACCTTTCCCTGCATTTGGCTTCCAAATGCCACAGCTATTGCCTCACTTGGCAAACAGCCACTTGAAATCAGGGCTGGACACCTCTCACCTGTCAGATGTGACATGTCTTACCTTATTGGTTTTTTTCTTTTTCCCTTCCAACAGTTTCTCGTTTTTCTGGAACAAACTGTGAAATTTCATATATTGTCTAAATGCACATAAACTTTAAAGTAACCTTTCTTACCTTTAAAATGTGTGGTTTTGTTTGGTTTTTTTTCCTGGTCAATTCATTCAATTTGCTGTTTCAGCCCCATGGCACAGAAAACAGAAAGATGTGAGGGTAGCAACAAATACACCACTGTGTTTGCAAGGGCAGGCTGCTTCCTTTGGTGGCTGTGCCAGCTTTTTCTGCCTTAAATTTATAGGAATAGATGGCAATACTTTCACAGCTTGTTGGTGGTGGTGTGCTGAAACTGGACTGTATTTTAGGAGATGCAGCTTTGAAGTTGCATGAGCGATTTCTGAAATTTCTGTGTGAAGAAACCAGGAGCACTGCTTAGGGTAATTCAGGCACTGCTGAAATGGGTCCTGGCACTGAGAAAGGCAGAATTTTTTGTGTGGATATTAATCCACATCGAGAGAACTTTTTTTACTAATTTCATGTGGGAGATCAGTGATATAATAAAGACTTGAACTGTAAACCTGCCTGTAGAATCCTTGTCCATAGTACTTGGAGCAGAATTGGCCTGTGTCAGAGCAGTGTTTGGTTGTTGTGTCCCCAGAACACTTCCTAGTATTTCACAAATTAGCAGAGCTTTGTGGTGTCTTGGTTTCTGGTGGCTGGGGAGAGACTGCTGCAAGTTTCTGTCCTAGCACTTAATAATCTGTGTGCTTCCTCTTTAGACTGAGTCTGAACCTTCCAACGAAGCACAACTTGCATTTTTAAACTCTCTACTGTCACTGCCAAGTCATGACTCACGTGCTATTTTACCTGTGCCTAAAGGAGCTCTTTCCTCTCTGGGTTAATCACTGCATGAGATTAATTATGCTGATTAGACACCAACCCTGATTCTTGTAACTCATCACTGCCATCATAGATGTTCAGGATGGGATGATTAAACCCCTTCCAAACTCAGATCTTGCAGCACTGGTGACTCTCCCAGTTAAAAACTGCCTGGAACAAAACACATGGCGTAGAAAAGTGTGATGTGCATAGGCCTCATGTATTTCTTGTCCAAGCTGTGTCTCCTATCACAACTTCTCTCAGTTAAACCAGCTCAATCAAATTGCTTTTTTCCTGTGGGTGTGGTGGTTGGTCCTGGTCAGGTGTTGATGTTTGTCTCTCTGCAAGAATGACACCCACAAGCCCACTAGGACAAACAAGATTTTTTTTTTTCCCCCCCAGCCTATGCAAGGAAGTATTTTTCAGTGTGAGTAAAGACTCTTGAAAACCAATCCCTGAGTTTCCAAAGGGGAAGTCTCCAAGGCCTGGCAGAGCATGGGCTGCTGTTGTGCCTGGCACTGGTGCTGGGCTGGCTGCCACCCCTCTGGGGTGGGCACAGGCCACCCTTTGGGGACATCCAGGGAAACTGGTCTTTGTTCTCAGCCTGTTCGAGGGATGGGAGGAGCAGGAATGAGCAGCTGAGGGTGTCTCCAGCACCCTTGGTGTACTTTGTGCCAGAGAAAGCATTGCTGGTGCCAGCTTTTTGAAAACAATGTTTCATAGCGTGTGTGTATCTCAGTATTTCACTATTGTCAAGGCTACCACATGATACTGTAAATTTTTTTTTTTAAAGGCTATAAAAGCAACAACAACCAAACAAAAAGACCTCAACTAGCACACCACTGAAGCATCCTGAGGTCTTTCTGTTAGCATTTCCAAATTGTGAATCACAGGACTCCTGTGTGCACGTTCAGGGGATGAACTTAGGAACAGCAGACTCCTAGTTCTGCCCTTGGGTGAAATCTGATGTGTCCTCAGGGTTTATTTAAAAAAAATAAAATAAAAAATTGTCAAGGTTCTAAATGTGGCAGGAGTTGTATCTAAAACGAGGAGACTCAACACTAAAGTAATCAAATAGGAAATCAAGCATATTCCTTAAGGTTTTGAGTGGCTTCTCTTCCTGTCCTTGGAAAAGCTTCTTCTGCACCTAAAAATCCTTTGCTAAAAAGGAAAACCAATATATGTTTCAAAAACTGTGTTTGTTTATATCAAGATTTATGTATGTAATATCTAATCCAGGTTCAGATTCTGTTATAAAGCTTCAGGATCTAAACCACTTCAGGAAGAAAGCAGGGAGACACTGTGAAATAGCCATACCCGTACAGATGAACAGATTTCCAAAGTGCAGTTTGGTATCTGCCTTGTTTGATTTCCTTTAGCTTGTGTGGAGACTTTATTTACTCCAGTCCCTACCCGCTCATCTGTTTCTCTTGCTCAATTCCATTTTGATGTCTCGTCATTTTACCCTCCTTTTAAAAGCCTGCAGGAATGGAGCCCTAACAAATGCTACCTTGAAATAAGAGAGAGAGTTCTGTGTGTTTCTCCTAATTATTCACAGTAAAACATATGCCAGGTTTCTGTGGGAAGATGTGCCAGACGAGCACAGACTGTTGTTATTTGCACCCAGGATCGTAGTGGGCTCCGTGACTGCTGAGGTGCTGCTTGTCCAAGGAAGGTGGAGCTCTTCCCTTTGTGTCTGTGCCTGGATGCACCAGGAAGGGTGACAAATCCACCCTGAATTACCTGCATTTTCATCAATTAACATCCTTTCAGTTCAGGTAGCAGACCACAGCCGTCGATCTGGGGAGGGATGGTTTAAGCCTGGAGTGTGGGCATAAATACTGGATAGTGGGAAGAAGTGGGAGACTGTTCTGTTCAGAAAATAACATCTGCTTGTGGGGACCACCTTAGGAGCTGCTGAGAGGACAGATGTCACAGCTCTTCTCAGAGGTTTTGGGTAGTTATTTCCCAGCTCTGAAAAGAGATGCTAAACCTTCAAGGCCCTGACTCTGTTCCACAAATGGGAGATAGGAGTCATGCTTATGTTCTTTAAGGTAGTTCAGCAGTGTGTGTCTCCATTTACTTCAAGTATGTGATTTGGGTGGAAAGTTACATTTATTTCTCTAGTTTTATATCTTGATTTCCTTTTTCCTTCCTTCTCATGTTCCTCTCTGTAAGGTCTCTTCTAAAACTGAGGTTGTTTCAGTGCTGTGAGGTGGACCAGTGTTTTTTTTTACTTCAGTTGATAACAGCATTGTGGTTTTGCAGTTCGTAGCTTCTCACTATTCAAGCCCATAAAGCAGAGGAGCAGCAAAAAGCATCCATCTGGCCTGGTGCCAAAGGCTGGTGTCCAAAGATTGGCATCCTGGCTTGGGAACACATGGAGCAGGAGCGTGTTTGTTCCCCTGCCATGGGGAATGCTGCCAGGACAGCAGCGGTACCGGGGCTGGCTAAAGCCAATTTACCAGCTGAGGGCAGCTCCAAGGGCTGGAGCAGAGGTGGTGCTGGGAGCAGAATATCAATAGCCACGTGCACCAAATGCTGTGGTTCAGCTGCAGGGAGAAGGAGGGAGAGGAAGTATTGATTAGGAGGTGTTGCCTTTGGTGGGGATATCCTTGGATGTAGTAGAGTCTGTAGCACTTGAAGACTGATGGATACAAAATATTTGGGGTCTTGAAAAAAAACCCCAAAATCCAGTCATGTGGTGTATTCTCTGTGTTGCTTTCAGTATGAGCATGGCTTCAAGGCTGGTGGTTTCCCTTAAAATTTGTTGGGAATTTATTACCTGACAACTTACACTCTGGTCAAATACAATTTTATTATTACTTTCTGATGGTTTATTTATTAAGAGGAAAAGAGTAAAGGAAATGGTCAGCTGCAATCCTTCAAAAAACAAACCACCAACTCTGTAGCAGTAATAACTAATGTCCTGGAAAGCTGCTGTGCAATAATCCAAAGCATCCCACTGAACAATCACTGCTGGTACTTTTAGTAACAATTTTGAGCCCTTGCCTGTGAAGGGGTAGTTGCCACATGTGAATGATGCAGACCTTGGAGCTGCAGTGATCCAAAATGGGTTTGTTTGTGGGTTTTTTCCTCCCAATTTGGAGGCAGTAATGCATTCATCGACTTGTTTTGTGATCAGGATGCTTTCAGTAGGGTTCAAAAGGTAGAAAGAGATGACGAGGCACTGAAGACAAGTTTTTACAGGATTGATTAATCAAGGCTCAGCAGTGTAGAGGAGCACAAAGAATGAGTGTTGCTATTATATATAACAAAAGGAAGGGCAGATAAGATGATTGCTCTTAACAGTAAACAGGGTTTCTGCATATTCATTGTGTCCTTTTTGCCTTCTGCTGTGCTTTGGAAATGATGCAGCTGTGAACGTGGATTCTCTGATAAGCTAATCCTTGTAGTTTGAGATTAATCCAGGAATGGAGCACATTTGTTTTTAGGACACCAAAGCATTTTTAAAATGGAAAATGGGTGTTTTAGATTCTTAAGATAATGAGTTATCTTTTTTTGGTTAATACTTAGAGGGATGAAAGATAGGCTTGCTCAGCTCAAGAACTGAGTATTTCTGTTATTTCACCATCTCCTCACTATTTTGCTTTTTTCTTCAGCTCTTAACTCCCTCCTCCTCTCATTTATTTTGCAATAAATCAAGAGCAGGTCTTCGAATTTGGCAGACTGAGGCTGGTATAAGACTTGTGTGGGCAATGTTTTAATCAGGGCAGGATGTGTTGCCTCTAATAGGAGCCCTGGTAGCAATAGGGGAGGAGCAGCTGGTACCTGGGGGAGTCTGGTGTCCTGTTCTCCTGCCAGCAAAGAAATTTATCTGGCAGCTCCAAATCTGCTTGTTGGAAGTGATTGTGAAAGAGGGTAAAGGAGAGTGATGAGCCAGGCTGGGTATGTTTTCAAAAGTCTGTGTTGAATTTTTCTTCTCTCATGTCAAATGATCCCTTTTCTTTCCTTTTAACACCTAAAATACTGGATTTTGCAACCACGCTTGAGATGTACAATAACTGATGATTTGGGACAAGGACTGGTACCAAGGAGATTTTAGGATCCTTGGAGCTGAGGGACACTACTGTGGCTGGTCAGGAGAAGTGCTGCCCTGACTGAAACACTGCAAAGGCACAAAGGGGCACCAGCTCCTCTTTTCTGTTTGTGACACCAGAGCCAAAGAAATGTTCTGTAAGATTCTGTTAAACTCCCTAAAAATAATGGCTGTGGTTTTTTCTCCCTCTTCTCTCTAACCCCAGCTCTAAATCCCACCTGTGCACACATTCCTGCTGCTTCAGCACCTGATTTCATACATGGATAGTTCAGTGCTTTCTCCCTTCTCTTCCACTCCATTTCTGCAGTAGCTGGATGTCTGTCCTAGAGCACATCTTGCCCTTACTCTGCCACTGCCCTTGTCTTCTCATCCTTACACCCCAGATTCCTGCAGTTCCTTCTTTTCCCACACATGTCCTTACTCCACCCTATGGTGTGCTCTCCTGCTTAATTTCTCTCTTTGGCAGCAGTAGCATTTCTTACCCCTGTAACTTCAGCAAAGTTATGAGAAGACTCTTCTGAAAATGATTTTTTTTTTTGTCTTCATTGCACTGTAGTCCAGAGGACGTGAACTTCCACTTCAGCTGTGGAAGAGACCATTTCCAGTTTTTTTTGCCTGGAGCTGTGGAGCAGAAGGTTTGTGCCAACAGCCAGGAGCAGAGCAGAGGCTGGATGGAGCCCTGGTGGCAGCATCACCTGTCTTGGGTCCTCCAAGTGAAGTGTGGGCTGCTACCTTTAGCAAGAGAAGCGTGATGCTGCAACTGCTTCTTTCATCCTCAGTCTTTACATCTGCAGCTGAAATTATTAAGGACACCCTGTGTGTGCTTTGTCTGACTTGAGGAAAAGGCAACTGATCTTGCATGTTCTCTTCTGTGTTTTGTTCCAGTGGTCTTGTGTTTGACTTTGCAAAACATGAGCAAAGAACAGGCATTGCCTTTGGCTTTCTAACTGCATGCTTAAGGGCACACTTCACACATATGGATTGTTCTCTCTCTTGTTTTGGAGCACTGACACCCAAAGCCATTTCTGTGGGTTTGGAAAACAGTTTGGCCTCTGCTAAAAACCCCTCTCTTGATAGCTTAGATGCTCTCTTGTAGCCCACTTCCACTTGGCTTTGTGAGCTTGGTATGGAGTTTGCTGCTCTGGTGATGTGAGATCCACCTGTTCAGGGGGTCTCAAACCCAGCTGGTCTTCAGGTGAAGCAATAAAGAGTATAAGACCCTTTTTAATTCCAAAGAGGGCTGTTGAGCCTTCTCCTCTTCAACTACTTGATCCCACAGTTTTTCTTGCCCCACAGCTAGAACTCACAGGCTCTTAAAATCCTTTTGTGCCACCTTCAGCTGTGTAAGAGTCAGCTCTTAGGTATATTTTTAAAATACAGCTGAACTGACCTGCTGGAAGCTGCTGACAAAAGTGTTGGAATTGATCTTTTTTCCCCCTGGCTAGAGACTCCTCCATGAGGGTTTTTTCCTCTTGAGTGAACACCTGAATCCTCCTTTAGCTGCTTGAGCTTGGCTACTTTGATGTCAGGTGCTGGCAGAGGGGAGGGTGTGGAGCTGTGGCCAGGGTTATGGGAACAGCATCACCTCTGTTTGTTGAGATGGGAATTTGGTTTCCTGCATCTTTAGCCAGCTGCTTGAATTTGACAGTGCAGGACAGTTTATTTGTTATTTGGCTTATTTGTTTTCCTCTTTGAGATCTGGCCCCTTGCAGGAGCATTAAGGTTAGGGGCTTTTGTCCTGTAGCCCTCCTTGCACCCAGGGCAGGGGATAGATGTGGGGATTTTCCATTCTGTGGTTGCCTTGCTGCTCTTTGAGGCGTTTGTGACAGGCCATGTGCGTGAAATTGGGAAGAAATCAGAAACTGTACATATGCAAATTCCCTCAATCACTTATGTGTGATTTTATTGTTTTAGCCTTGTGATCTCACGGCTAAAAATCCCATTCTCTCCAGTCAGTATAATTTGTTTTCTCTGTGTCAAATGCCACTTATGTGTGGCAGAAGGCCACCAATGCAAGTTAGATGTACTGAACCTGTGAAGAGATAGAATTTCAGGCAAAGCAGCTTACAATTTATTGGCTTTGTTCTTTCTAGAAACCTCATTATTCTATCTCTCCAGAGCTGTTGAGAAGGTGAAAGATTCTGTGCAGCTTCCAGGAGCGTGGTCATGCTGAGAGCAGATGGTCCATTCTTGGAAGCCATCCCAAACGATGGATTACTCGTCTGATGCAGAACGATGCACCAGAAAATCGCAGATTCGCTCTTTGACTCCTTTTTAAAGCTTTCATTCTTTTAACTTTCTGCTTTTACTTGTCTGCCTGGTTTGTTGCACAAAAATCCTTCAGTAAAATAAGCTCAGCCAGAACCATGAAGACACTTTAGGATTTAAAAGGGGAACTGGTATAATGCAGCTGAATTGAGGGAAGAGTTTGGAGGTGTGACTTCTTGTACTGTGAGGCTTAAAACAAAAACAAAACAGAGAAAAACTCAGTTTTCATTAGAGTTTCCAGTGGGAATGAAGGAACAGAATACTTTTGCACTTGTCAGTAGTATCACTTACTAATATTTCATCTACTCAAACCTGCCATCAGGATCACTTCTTACATCTGCCACGTTTCGTGTTTGCATGTGATCCTCACTTTTAAGCCACTTGAACGGTAAAAATATGTTTGAATTCATGTGACCCAGGATTAAGGCATAAAAACCCAAGTCATAAGAAGCTGAGAAGTTGATTATTATTCGTTGTAAATGTATTCAGTGAACCAACCATTTGGTTGCAGTAACTAATCTGGCAGGAGTATTTCTAGGTAAATCTGATGCTGAAGCATAGCTATAAAGGATAGCTTTTTCTTTTTTTTTTCCTCCCTGTCTATTGCTCTGATTTTTCATGTTGTTTCTCAGTATTTTCTTCCCTGCAGACAGCCCCAGCCTGCTGCTCACTGCAGCTGCTGTAAAACATCCTCTTGCCCACCTCAGAGAGCCCTCTTTGTAAACAGAGAAAGTGTCACTAAACTATGTAAACACTTTTTTTTTCTTTTTTTTTTTTTTAGCCAGCTCAGAATTATTTCTGCAGTATATATTGAGTTTCCTCTGGCCAGAATGGCAGGAATCTGGAGCAAGTTTTTATGAAAATCTGATGAATTTCACAGGCAGTGGAAGAAGCAGCTGCATAACTCCATTTTCTCCAAAGTCTAGCCTTTGCCATGCTGTCACTGATTGTGCTGCTCTGGAGTTGTTGGACAAGGGTGATGTTCTCCTTAAAGTGCTGAGCAGTGGAGGTCCTGGCTCCTTTTTAAATGTCCTGGGCTTTTTCTTCCCCTGCCTCTCAGTGCACCATGGTGTCAGGGGAATAGCTGTCAGTCAGGTTTTGAATCTTCACACCTGCTGAAAGTGTTTTAATTTTACAAATCAAAGCTATGAAAGGAGTTGTGGTGGTCTGGAACTATTTGGCATTAGTTTTCTTTCCTTGTTTCCCCATCCATTTAATGGCTGTAGTCTTCTTCATCTTTGAAGACTGATTTATAGAGGATTTCCCTGACTCTCCTGAAAATGTCTGATTTTCTCAGGAGCATGACACTTGAACGTTTTCTGCTACTCTTGGGGTGATGAAGACTTTGTTGTACCTGCACAAACACAAGAAAATGGGCTTCATTTTACTTTCATCTACCCCAATTTAACTCCATTAGCTTAAAAGGAGTTGACTCTTTCTTCCCTCTTCCTCAATCAGCAAGAAATTTAACTGCACTATTTTTAATCTAGTGAGAATTTAACTCTTGGGGGCAATACATTAATACCACTGTTGTATTTAAGAACCAAGAGCAGAACTGATTGAATTAGTTAATTGTCTCTACATTTTCACAAACACTTTTTAAAATGAGCTGTAAATGAGCTTCTTGAAACTGTAGCTTGATGTCAATCTAAACTATTCTTTTTGATATACTTCATGAGAGGTTGAGGCATGTGTGTTAATGCTGTATGCTTGTATTTTGAAATTCTGTATGTGAGGAAATTTTCCAGTCTCTTATGGCTCTTGCTATTAGCATCTTGCTTGGTTGATCACAATAGAAAGGAATTATTCTCACCTAAT
Source organism: Illadopsis cleaveri (assembly GCA_013399915.1). Taxonomy (NCBI): domain Eukaryota; kingdom Metazoa; phylum Chordata; class Aves; order Passeriformes; family Timaliidae; genus Illadopsis; species Illadopsis cleaveri. Next base: position 23,658 of record VXBB01001134.1, on the reverse strand, counting down.
TGAGCTCCTAAGTATAGTACCAGTCTTTGAAATCATCAAGTTGATTTCTTGGAAGAACAGTTTGCTGCTAACAGACCAGTAATAAAATGAGTCGTGACGACAAAGCATCCTGCAAACCATGGGGTTTGTGTTGCAGTGCCTCCACTCATTTAAACCTAAAATAATTTAAAGTCCTGCTAATTCACAGGAGGTAGGGTGCTGCAGAAGTTATCTGGAATGTACCTTCATTGCCAGTCTTGAGGCACCAGTTTAAATGTCATGAATGGAAACATATCTTTGAACAAACATTAAAATAAGGTAGATTTTTTTTTAAATTGGATCATTATTAGAAATTTTCCTTTATTTGCACCTTTGCTACACGCCTTCTTAATTTCTCATCCAGAAATCATTGTGTTTTAATCAATCACATGCTTCTGCCTTTGGTAAGAATGAAGGATGGTAAGGGCTGGAATATTTTTCAGGAGTAGGCTTTGAGGAAATTTCATCACTCCTGTTTGGATCTGTACCATATGGAATTCTACATATTGCTCGAGGTTATGTTACACTGTGTTCATACCCTGCTAGCTGCAGAGTAAAAAAGGCTGCAGGAGGATCAGAGGAAAGCAAAGCTGTGCTAAGACCTAGCAGTGCAGTTTACTCACTGGTGTGAGTTACTAAAGCTGGGTCTTGCTGTCTGCCAGAACGGTCCTGCCCCTTTTGCAAACTGATCAAAGGGTTTTACCTTTTCCCTCTTTGATCTTTAGTGGCTTTAAAGTAAGTCAGAACGCCTTGATAGCCAGTTAACTTCCAGTTAACTTCCAGTTCTTTCACTAGTTGGGTGAGAGAGGTGATCTGACTCAAGGACTGGGGTGCGCATGATCCCTGCAGAGGGAGTGGTGATGGTGTAGCTAACTTTGAGGAAAGGCACAAGAGGTGTTAGTGATGCCTTGGGAAGGCTGGCCTGGAACAGAGACTGGACAGAGCTGGAGAATAAAGCAGACATTTATTTAAAGGCCTTTAGGGTATGCCTTGGGCAGGACAGGGCCTGACCAGGGCTACACCCAAGGTGGACCCAAAATGGACAACAGGTCACGAGGTCTTACATTTTTATGAGTTTTGGTCCATTTGCATATTGGGGTTTAATTGTCCAATTCCAGCTGCAGGCTGTGAGGTCCCATCCTTCTTTTTCCTCCCTTCAGCCCACCCTTGTTTGTGCTTTTGGGCATGAAAGTTGTCCTTGGGGTGCAGCAGGAAAAGNTGAAAGTTGTCCTTGGTGTGCAGCAGGAAAAGGATTTGTTTTGTGTCCCTGCTCTGTGAAGAGAACTTACTGAATACGAGGCTCAGAACTGCACCCCTGGGCAGCACAGAATCTGAAAAACATGGAAATTCAAACTTAAGGCATCATTAGCACAGTATTATGTTGTCTTAAACTCTTCTCAGCCATTTCTGCAAGTTAAATCCCCTTCCTTGCTGCCCCAGTGAAGAAAAGGAAGAGAAAATAACTGGTGTTATTCTCTCTGTTGATGGGCACAAGCTGCAGAGTGTGTAAAGGGACTGACCAGGTGAGGTTTAGGGTGGGTGTGACAGGGAAGCATGGTTGGATTCTGCAGATGATGAGGAGATTGGGGGGATTTCTGAGATTGCCTCAGCTGGTCAGAGCATGGTACTAAATAACACCAGGGATGTGAGTTTGGCCCTTGGATGTGTCACTTATTCAAGAGCTGGACTCACTGATCTCTTTGGGTCCCTCCTAACTCCCAGTGTTCTGTGATTCTCTAACCTCTGTAAGTTGAGCTCATCCATCCTGGGTGGGAGAGTGAAGAACCCCATGTTCCAATGCATTAAGAAATTCATGGTGGTGTTCCAATTGAATTAAGAAATTTGATTAAATTTTTGTCACTCGTAATAATATTTAATTTAGGAACTCCTAATAGTTCAAATATGAACTGTGTTGGTGTCTGTCTCCAAACTGTGGATAAACTAAAATCCATTCTTGGTGACTTAGGAATTTTCCCTATAAATTACTCATCCAGATTGTGTGAACACAAAAAGTCATCCAAATAATTAATTTCCCTTTGTTCAGGTTGGTTTACTCATCACCATATTTTAATGACATTAGAAGTGGGTTTTTTCCAGGTTTTTTCATTTATTCCAACTGATGTATGTGCAAAGCAAATTAGGAGCATTTTGTGTTTCCTCGTATGGATTTGTAGTTGTTTGGGGGAGATGTAGTGAGATGCTCCTGTCCTGTACAGAACAGTGCTGGGCTTTTATTTAAAAAAGTCAACCACCAAGACCAAAAGAGCAGAAATATCAGACTTAAGAAATCTGTATTCCAAGCTGCTTTTGAATTAGTGTAGCTATGAGGTGGCAGAATCACATTAGAATATTACCCAAAATTCAGGCCTTCAATTTTTCAATTGTAAAACAAATAGGATAAAATCTTTGTATATTACCACCCATTTTCCTGCAGGATAACTTAGTGAGGGCTTGAGGAGCTATCAAAAGCCAACTGGAAAAGCACAATCCATTTTGTGCAAGACAATCTTGTGCCTGGACTTCCTGATCCATAAACTGGGTTCAGTGCCCTGCTACTGACATTGCCTTGTTCTTGGGGTTTTGGTGTTTGTTTTTTTTTTCCCTTCTCATTGTTAAACCCAGAAGATCTGTTTCCTTTCATTCTGGAGTGAAAAGAGAGAATGTGACAGCTGAACTGTTGTGAAAAAATGTGATGGGAACACAGATAGGATGTATATACAATGTGTAATCCCACTTCAGGGAGCAAATGTCACTTACATCTCTACTCGACTTAGTTACAGAAACTAATATGTATTAATGTAAGGCTGCTGCCCGTTGAAAGAAATGTTATTATAGGGCAGGTCTGGACATGTTTGTGTCTGGAATCCTTAATGCAGAGAGCAAACCCAGCATTCCCCAGGACACTCTTTGGAAGATGTGCAAGGGCGGGGTGGTGCCTGTCTGTTCCCCTGGTGCCTGCAGGGCAAGAGTGGGACCCTGCTCCTCTGCAAACCCAGCTGAGAGCCCCCCAAATCCTCCAGTTTCCCTTTAGGACAGCTGAACCCCGGGAGCTGCAGCAGTCTGCCTTTCCTGGCACATCTGATCACTATCTTGGAGTCCAAGGACAAGATCTGCGTGCAGACCAGTGAGGTGTTTAGTATTCAAGGAGGCACTAAGTGAAGCTTCTGCCTCTCTTCTGTGTTTCAGGGAAACGCTTTTAAATCTGCAGTGGGGAAGGTGGGTCTGAGGGGATATGTCTTTTAGATGGTAATAAAGTCAAAAGTTTTGTGGTATTGACAAGATTCAGCTGTGTTTACTGTCCTTTTCAAGTGCTGTGCAGAACACATCAGTGACATCAGCACTACTGGCTGAGATTTTCCTCAGTCTTTGTGTCTGTTCTCTGTGATGACATGTACTGCAGTCAAAACCACACACACACACAAAATATTTAATTTTTCTAAACCTGAAAATAAAATTTTTAGCAGATTCTTCAGTCCAAGGTAATGTGGACTTTTCAGCATCCAGACTTGTGGTTTTTCTTTTTTTCCTTTTGCTTAGATACAAGCATCACTAGGAGCTACTTCCTTTTTTTTTTTTTTTTTTTTGCACATATTGCATGTGCTTCTCTTGTCAGACCAGCAGTTCTCATTCAGCTGTAACAGCATCTTTAAAAAAATGAGATTATTAACTGAGATAATAACACTGGTGACCAAGAAAGGGGGAAGGAGGGTTTTGTTAGAGTTAAAGAATTGGCTTTAACTATAGACAAATGTACATTGTCAGGGAATTTTTTTGTATTCAACCCCATAGTGACTGTGAAGGTTATTTTAAATTCAAAAGCAAGTCAACACCGATAGTCAAATCTCTAAATAAGTTGGAAGGAAGTCAGAGATATTGTGCTTGCTGATTATTTTAAACTCATCCATAAATAAAACCTAATGCTTCCTTTTAGCTATGCTATTTACATCTCTCCTGTTGGGTATAATTTAAAGTCACCAAATCCCTCCTTGAACCTAAGTGAGCATGTGTCTTTGTAACATGCTGAAATTGCCAGCCCTAATATTTTTTGGGCTGTTACTCCTAATGGATGTGGACTTCACATTATTTTCTTCCGTGGCCAAGTGTGTTTCCATTTGTGTAAAATAACTGCATTGTTACATGGCTCAGTTGTTTCCATGTCCTAAGTGGAAGAGGAATAATAATAATAAAAAAGTGTCAGTTTTAATCAATATCATCAGACACGATGGGAATTGAATTCTACCTTGCTGCTAATATATTAGGTATATTCTGCTTTATCTTCTCCTGCAGAATTGATTTGCCACTGTTCAGTTCCCTGGGCTGTTGTCATGCAAATGGTGCCGTTTCTCCCCCATTGACTGCACAAACCGAGATTAGACTTGAAAATCGAGTCCCACTGACCAGCTGCTGCGAGATTTCTCATCTGATTTCTCCTTCCTTGCCTCCCCAGTCCCTGTGCCTGGTGCTCCGCACCTTGGCTGATAATGCTGCCTCTGGGGAGAGGAATTGTTGGGAATCACTTGCCTGCAGCTGGGACTGAAGCCTGGGATGTGCTGCTCTTTTCAAGCAGCTCTTTCTCTTGGCCCCCAGAAGTTGTAAAGAAGAGAAAAAATGATTTTTTTTTTAATTTTATCTTTTTTTTGCTCTGCAGTGGAGAGGATGTGGTGTCCAAGCAGTGAGCAGTGGGTTTTGTTTTGTCTCTGCCCCACACACGTGGAGTGAGGGCGTGGGGAAGAGCTTGCTGTCTTCCCTGCCTGACCTGGCACGTCAAGAGGGTTGTTTTAAATCAGATACAAGTTGGAGTTGTGGGTGCTCCATCCCTGGAACGGTTCAAGGCCACTCCAGGGGGGTGACTCAAGGTGTCCCTGCCCATGGCACAGGGTTGGAACAAGATCATCTCCGAGGTCCCTTCCCACCCAAACCACTCTGAGTCCAATTTAAGACAGGGATAGCAGAATGCAAAATAAGTATCAGAACAGGATCTGTGCTTACAACCTGATACATATTCCATATGCTATAATATATATTAATACAATTATGTTGTCTGCTTTGTCAGAGTGCTGATGGCAGTGGTTAATACCAGGATTGTTGCCTTGCTGGTTTGGAGGATAAATGGTAGAGAAAATATTTGGCCTAGGAGCAGTTATTAGCACAGACTGAGTTTGCCATGATCTAAGCTTTCATCAGCTGCAGAAGGCAGAAGTCAGTGATTTAGTGGCACATGGTGTTAGATCTTGTTTCTAGTGCTGGAGGCCAGGGAAGGGAGCAAACCCAGGTTTAGTTATATGCATGCTGTTGAGTCTCTTATATCAAGGAAAATGTTAGAATGAAGGCACTTGGGAAAAGGAGAGAGAAATTTTAAAAGAAAAAAAAAATCCCCAACAAGGAGTTGAGCAAGCAGGATGGAACTTGTTGTGCTGGTGGGAGATTTTCACCTTAGCTGTGTTTTGGTCTCTTATTCTAATATCTGAATATGCAGAACCCTTTGTGTATTTATCTTTAGTGTTTCTGCAAGATAGGGAAGATATTTTTTAAAAAACCCAAAACAACGGAGGGACACAAGAGCTGTGTGAACTGAGACTGATTATTTGCTTTTCTCCAAAATAAATTCAAATATTATAGGTCTGTAGTGATTCTAGACTTCAATATATGTATTTAAGAATCTACTTCACCTGCAATTGCTGGATGTGAGAGTTGGAAACCGGCCTTTGCTTCCCTTCTTTCTTCTCCTTCTGCTTCCCAGGGAAACTGGGATTCCTGTGGCAATGCACTGACTCAAATTTGATGGGGGACTGTAGTCAGACCTGGTACTTACCCTGATGATGCCTCATCCCCCAAATTTTGACCACAGCTACTTGAGTAGTTAAGGTCTTACCTTGAATGCTCTTCATCCACACGGTCCCTGCCTTGTTACTTCACTCTCTTGCACTACTTGTTTTTAGCCTTTAATATTTGTAGCCTCATAATTCAGCTAAAATTCAGTATTTCTGACATTATTTACTTCTATTGCATAGCTGTCAGCATGGCCTGTATGTAAGTTTGGATTAACTTTATAAGGATATCTTGAAGATTTTGCTTTCACTAATGAAAACATTTCAGATGGGAACACATTTGACATCTAATGCTAAATTTCATAGAAAGTTTTCCTGAAAGGCTCTTAATCGTGGGTTTCTTTGCAAATTAAGAGGAAAACATATTCAGTACCTGCATGGTAAATACTGTAATACAGATAAGAGGAGAGGTGGGGTTTTTTGCATTGAAAGAGTTTGATCTCTGCAAAAGGTACAGTGCAATTAATTCTTGCTGAAGGCAGACAAACACAAAAATAGACAATACTGTATGTAATGAGTTATTATTGTGTGTCCACTTGCAGATGAGTGATAACTTTGGCTCATGTTTGAATTCTCTCCCAGCAAATAGAGGCACCTGTGGTGCCACAGCCAGATTAAATGAATGAGCAAGTCTTTGTGGGTGAGGGCTGTGCACACCCCCGTGGCCTTGACCTGGAGAGACTGATGCCCTGCTTGCAGCATCTGCAGCTACTTGGTTTTAAAAAAAACCACCTGGACTCTTGTCAGTCCTAGAGCAGTGTTTATTCACCCTTGGTTCTCCCCAGGAAAGGGTGTCACCCTGTGGGTGCTGCAAGCTAAGTGTGACTGGCACAGTCCTCTCGCCTGGACTCTCCATTCCAGAATTAACAGTCCAGAAGTTGCTTTTCCCTTAGAAGATGCTCATTCAGGTTTCTAGGCAACCAAGCCCATTTTCACTTCCCCCCACTGAGAGATAAGAGCTGACTCCTCACGCAGGGAGGCGAGACCATGACGGATTTCGGCAGCCTTTAATTGGAGCTGAAGAATAAAATGTAGCCCTTCAATGTCAGGCCAAGTCAGCTCTTAAGGAAGAAAATAAGAAAAAAAAATCCCCCAAACTGAGGAACAACACAAAAAAACCCCAACCCAGCACAGGTCTGGGAGCGATAAGGAGCAAATTGTTGCTGTTAATTAAGGAGTGATAAGAAGTATCTGCAGGGCTGGTGGCTGCAAGCAGGAGCCAGGTTCAGCCTGGCTGAGAAGGGCTGTCATGTCCTAGTCCAGGTGTCCAAGGCAGCTTGGGAGAGAGGGATTTTTTTTCCAGCTGGGCTCTTCTGGATCAAACAAAGGTGGCTTTCCTCCCTGTCCCTGAAGTTCAGTGACCAACTGCTGGTGCTCCCTCGTTTCTTACCCACCCATGCAGAAGAAGATGCTAAGACATGACCTGCCACGGCATCACAAATCAAACTAAAACTGGATTGTGGCAGCATGAAAGGAGCCCTTGAGAAGACCTGGACATCTCTCAGCAGCATTTGGGCAGAGGCATGATAGATGTTGAAGCAGCCTCAAATAGTCATGTCTGGAAGGAGAGATTTGGCACTGTCCCTTCCTTAGGGAGCTTTGCAGGCCAAATGGTTACTGTAATGGATGTTGGAGGTGGTGGCAATTGTACTCTGGGGGATGTTAAGGCAGTTCAACACTTAACTGAAGTTTTTTTACTGTGTTGGACTCTGTTCTGTGTATTGATACTGCACCCCTAATTTGCATTACCCTGAGAATTCTGTTCTGATACCACGATCTTTGTGCTTGTCTCAAATCATGCAAATTCTGCACAAAGTGAAGGGAAACTGGCTTGGTTCTGTGGCCTCTTCTAGCCAGTGATTGTGTCTGGGTTAATGAATTCATAATCTCAAGTAGTAGCTGTGTATGTTCAGTTAATGTCCTGCATATTTTATAAATCCTTCCTTAACAAGGAATTATTTTATCCCTGCCAACTGCTGTGTAATACAGCTGCGGTGGTGACAGATACTGGCTAGCAGACAGATTTTTCTTTTTCTTTTTTCTTTTTTTTGGGAAGTGCAGTGACCTGCAGGGCTGCAGCATGGGGAGAGCAGATGAGCTGCAGGTGCAGGTGGCTCTGCTGCTTTAACTCTCCCCCAGCAGCTCTGGCTGGTGGATTAAAGACTTCTGATTCTGTGGCTTCTCCTGTAATCTGGAAGACAAAGAGGGATGGATGCTGTTAGGGGCAAGGGTTTTGTTGTTCTCTCTGGGCTTGTGTTTGTCCTGCTTTATTGACATATTGGTATTCATTTAATGTCTTAGAGAGCCTAAATTGAGGGCAGAGGGTTAAATGTTATCACAAATTGTAGCTGTGTTCCAGTATTCATCACCCTTCCAGGTCCTCCTCCACCCTCCCTTTGCTGGTACTCCTGTGGATAGTGGGTTTATTTCCCTGGGCTGGAAGAGCTTCCCTCTAATTAGACAACTGTATTTTGGATGTTGCCCGAAATAGATGGTTTAAATTCATTTTGGCACTGGGGGAAGCAAGACACAAATAACTGGGAATAGCATAAAATAATCTTACACCTGCAGTCACAGGAGTTGTGGCTGATGTTCTCGAGTAATTGAAATTTTATTGACAGGTGTTTTAGCTATTGCACCTTCTAGAATTAGGTCAGCTATGTTGGTTTTTTTTTTTTGGTGTATCCTCACATATTTGTGTTTCATGCTGTGTTGCCAGTTTAACTGGCAAACCATTCTCNTTTTTTTTTTTTTTTTGGTGTATCCTCACATATTTGTGTTTCATGCTGTGTTGCCAGTTTAACTGGCAAACCATTCCCAGGAACATGAGCTCTGTTAGAAAAGTTGTTAGTTGATTTTTTTTTTTTCTCTTGACTTTAATGTGATCTATATCAAACTGCATCATAGTTTTTGAATCTAAACAAAGCCTTTTTTCTCCCTCTATTAGTCAATATTTCACTGTGATTCTGTTTAAAAATATTTTTTTTGTTTCAGCCTTAGCCCGTAACCTTTATTTAAACTTGAAACACCTACATAACTTTTTTTACAAAGGACACATCGAATAACCTAGTGAAAAGTACTGAATCTGGTGCAGTAATTGTATTTAAAGAAGATCTTCAATACAAAATTCTCTTGTTAGCAGAGACAGAGAAGCCCATTAGTCTATTTGAATTTTCACAGCAGGAAAGCAAATGGAGTTAGGAAGGGGATTGTGTTGAAGGACTAGTAGACAAAATTGGTCAATTAAATGCTGGATGTGAGAATTTCTTTTTACTTACAAGTTTTGTGGATAAGTTGTTTCATTTCACTAGGTAAATGGAAAAAAAAGCAATACAGGGGGAAGCAGTCTGAGATGATATTTAAATGGTACTTAAAATGCAGCATCTGACATGCAAGATCAGACTCCATGAATAAATAATTTTTCTTGTATTTCAACACAGTGTTGTACTGTTGTCAGTGTTTTCGGTATCAGATGTTAAATGAACTTCAAATTGTCTTTTTGGTGGCAGTTGAAGTGATTTGTCAGATTTGTCTTTCAGATGGGTAGGTTTAATTATTTATACTTCCATCTCTGGTGTGTGTACTAAATCATTATGAGGACGGAACTCTTGCCTTCCAATATTATTTTATTAATCTTACAGTGAGAACTCATGAAGTGTGACTGATTGAGATGCAAAACTTAATAAAGAGCCCTAATGGCTCGTGTCTGGAGCTGTGGGTGAATGTCAGCCCAAGATCCTCCACTGAATGCAAAGTTTGCAGAAAAAGGCAGACTGCTGGGGTTTATAGCAGGTATGTGGAAAGGAGGATTAAAAAATACACACCCGTAACTCCATGACACGAATTACTGATTTCTTGGCACTGCAACGTTCTCATTGATGCTGTTTGTTTGCTGTAAAGATCTGTACAATGAAAGAGGGCGGGTTTAGATTGGAAATTAGGAAGAAATTCTTTGCTACAAAGGTGTGATGAGGCCCTGGCACAGGTTGCCCAGAGAAGCTCCATCCCTGGAGGTGTTCAAAGCCAGACTAAATGGGGCTTGGATAAACCTGGTCTGGTGCAACCAGGGGGTTGAAATCAGATGGTCTTTCAGGTCCCAAACCAGATTCTCTGAGCTGGTGACACCCAGCTGAAGGCTGGAAGGGTTTCAGCTTCCCCTCAGCACCTGGACCAGCTGGCTTCTCTTTCTCCCAACACTCCTGTCTTGGTTGCTTGATTGACTTCTGCAGGAGTTTTCCACTTCAAGTTGAACAAGATGGAGCAGTCGTGCTACAAAATGTCTGTGAAACAGAATTGCAGTTTTATGCCAGTCCAACATGTGTGTATAGCCATGGCTAAAACTGCTTATTCTTTCAGTTTCTCACCTCTGCCAAAGGTGCAGCTCTCCCAGTGCTTGTGTTTTGTTGTGTAAATTCAGCATTAATCAGGCTGCTGACCTTGCTGTTTGTGATGTGTGGCAATGTGCAGGCATTTTGCCTGATCATTTACACACGTGTGTGTGTGTGCATGGCTGAGCTGGGACCTGCTGGTCAAACTAAAGGGAAAGAAGCAAATTCCCACTGGAAACCAAGACAGGTGACCTGGGAAGAGCAGAGAGTCAAAGTGAGGTTGTGTAAGGAAGGGGGTGATGAGGAAGGCTCAGGTGGAGCTGGAGCTGAACCTGGCAAATGATGCCTGGAATAACAGGAAGGGCTTCTTACAGGTTTGTTAATCAGAAAAGGAAGGTCAAAGATGAACCCCCCCCATGATAAGCAGTGCTGGAAAACTGGTGACAACACCTGCATCCATTTGAACCTTTTCACATTCCTTGGCCATAGCTATTCAATTAAGTCAATTGGACATGATTTCCTTATTCTTCCCTTTCTAAAGTGAAGAGAGTGGAATAAAACCGAGAAAGGGCTTTTGTGTTTTATCCCCTTTCTTAAGTTTTGTTTTTTTCTGGAGTTGTGATAAATATACTTTGGTGCTTTGCTGTTTCTCAGATCCACTTTTCAAAGCCTGGCCTGGAGGTAACCACCAAGTACAATTCTCTACTGCTAGTGACAAGATTGGCAACAAGCCTTCAGCAAATGACTCGTTTTTATTTACACTCACAACTACCTGCCATTGTGGGGAAAGAAAACGATTATGCTGTGTTTCTTTCTTGTGGGACTCATGTCACTTTCACAAGAGCGCAGTCTCAAAGGCAGCCAGCAACAAATCAAAGTTTGTACTTTCTCCTGGCATTTTATTAGCGTTGGGGAGATTTTGCCTACAGCATCTATTATGGCTCAGTTTTCCTTGGCTTCACTAGGTAGAGGTGATAATTTGAGGCTTTTTTTTCTTTCAGCAGAAAGCAGGGCTGTATTCTCTGCTCACATGGTGCAAATGTCCTTTTTTTTTTTTCTTTCTTTCTTTGGGCAGAGAAAAGCGAGTGGGTTGGTAACACAATGCATTCAGCAGAGAGACTGCAAATCCTATCTGCACACAATGATAAAACATATCCCTGAAAATGTAAATTAGCCCGCTTAGGCTCTAAGCTAATTTTCATGTGTATAGTGGAAACAAAAACACGAGGAGGGAAAGATGTAGCTGTTTAAGCAGATTATCTTTAAAAAGTGACAGAGATATATGCTGGCTAATAGCCATCTCCTGGTGAAATGTCTGCCTCACAAAGCAGTTCAGGCCTTTCCTTCCCAGAACTGCTCTGTGTGCTTTGTGATGGGGGAAAGACAAAGAGTTTAATTCTGTTTTTGTTACGTGCTGATAAACTAGGCTGCCTGATCCAGCCACCCTGATCTTCAGATGCCTCCAGGAGCCCTGTGGCTGCTGGAAAATAGGGGAGGTCTCACTGGGACAGGACCTCCAATTCCAGCCCTGTTAACAAAGGTTATGGCTGACTGCTCATCTTTTTTGGCCACTCATTTCTCTTCATTCACTACTAATCCAAACATTTCCAGATATTTTGAATTGGAAAAGGAACTAAGAGTTCACCTTGGCTATTAGTCTGTTTGAATTTTCACAGCAGGAAAGCAAATGGAGTTAGGAAGGGGATTGTGTAGAAGGACTAGTAGACAAAATTGGTCAATTAAATGCTGGATGTGAGAATTTCTTTTTGCTTACAAGTTTACTTACACAAGCTTTGGGAGTGAGTATTTGGGCACTGCTGTAGTTTCCCCCAACTCAGCTGCCTCTTTACAGATACTTTGCTGTCCCAAGTGAACAAATTTAATCTTTTTTACACAACCGAAGCTTTACCCAGGGTTTTTAGGTAATCAGACAGTTAAAATGTGTTTTCAGTATCATATTTGTTCAGATTAATCACAGAATCATTTTGCTGACTTGGTGGTTTCTGGATATTCTTGGAGTGGTCTAATTTTTGGTCATTCCTAGTTTGGGTGTCTTCATGTAGTACTGCATGCTAGAATGATAAACCTGGTTAAATTGAAGAAAGGGCTGGAAAATCCCCCAGAAATTCCTACTTAAAGTCCTCTGAATCTGACACTTTGGCATCTTGCTAATTTTTACTTGAACATCCTTTACAGTGATTTCTATTTTTCCAAATGAAAAATAGACCCCACTTTACATGTATTTTTCTGTGTTGTAGCTGATTTTTGAGCTTAAAGTGGGATGAAGGTGTTGGAGAAGTATTCAGAAGTATTACAGAACAACATCCATAATTATTCTTCTCTGTAATAATGTGAAAATACTATTAATGCGAACCTATATGCAAAATATTTTAAATGTTTGTTACATTTTTTTCAGTTTTTCCACTGTCTACCAAGTCTGCTTCTTTCTAGGTATGCATTGTTACACCTTTCTTGCAAAGCAGGCCCTACCTGACTAATAATTTCTGTAGATCATGAATTAATGACTTAATACTGCTTCAAAAAAAAAAAAAAAAGTCTAAGCTATGAATGTACATGTATATTACCCACATTTATAAACTGGGGAACTGTAATTCTTTCAGCACTTGATGGGCTCTGCTTATAGATTGGCTTAAATATAGAAAAATTAATGTACTGGAACAATTTTGAAAGGCCCATAAATAATGAGCTGAAGACCAAAAGCTTGAAACATGTCTAAGGTTATGTTAATTATGATAAATGACTGTGAGAGGTTTGTTAGGAGCCTTTTAGCAGCTATTAACCATAATTATTGCATGGAGACAAGGACTGAAATTTCTCCCCTGGCTGAAGGTTTATCCATGCAACTTTTGTTGTAGCTGTGCCTTAAATAAGGACATAGAAACTTAGTTTCTGCCTGTGATTTGGCTAACCAACTCTAATGAGGGCTGCATTAATTGACTTTGGAGCTGATTGAGCTGTGTCTTGCATGTAGTGGTACAGAGAATTGATACTGAAGACTTTGCAGCCCCAACACCAAATCCTGGTGAGGTTTCACTCTGATCTGTTGCTGTCTGCTGGGTGTGAACTGAAAGTAGTCGTGTTTTTTGGGGTGGTTTTTTTTTATTTTTTTTTAAAGCAATTCATGTACATCTTTCCCTGTATGTGTGGCTGAGCAGGACACAGAACCTCTGATCCCAGGGCAAAGCTGCAGGATATCAAACCCCACACCTGGTCCCCGTGATTGTGGATGTTGGGGTTTCTCTCTTAGGAAGAGAGGAAGAGAAATGTGTCTTCTGGGAGCTGTTGGGTTCCTGGTGCTGCCAGCACACCCTGCAGCCTTTGGAGAGCTCATCCTCATTCAGCTGGGATTGAGGGGAGACAGCTTTTCATAGCCAGCTTCATCTTTGCAGAGACTTCTCCTCCCTGAGCTGCTTTATTCTCTCCTTAACTAAAGACAAGGCATCAGGCCAGAAACTGTCAGGGAGAAATGTAAGGAAAAAGACTCAGAGCTCATTCTGCTGGTTCATTAATGAACCATAATGCAGTAGTCACAGCAAAACACTTTGCCCTCTTCCAGATGAAAAATGTATCCTAGCAGAAAAAAGTGGGGGAAAAAAATAAAGGCAGTGTTTTGTGTTGAGAAGAAAAGACTAAAAAAAGCCAGATGTTTGATTTTCGCTATTTACCTTTTAGGCTTCTGTTTCTATAAAAATAATTAGCTGGCTTACCTGTGTTGTGATCCAACCTGTCTCCCACTGAAAATAATGGCAGACTTTTAAATTTTTCCTATAACAGTGGATTTGCTCTTACAAGCTGCTTTTTTTTTTTTCACTCAAATGTCTTCATACTCTGCAGATAATTCCCCATTAACGTTAATGGGACTTAAATGGGCAAATCCCCTTGGAAATCCCAGGCTCCAGTGTGTGACTAGATCACCTATTTGCTCTCCGGTGATATGATGGCATTTCTGACAGTCTTTGGCAGGGTTGTTTGGTTTTTTTGGTTTTTTTTTTTAATGGATGCACCACAGGACAATTGCATCCCTAGTGACAAGGGATGAACTGACCTTTAATGAGTTATTTTGGCCAAAGGAGGAGGGAGAGGCACGTGGTCACTGAAATGAGAATTTCTTGAACTGTGTTATGAGTCTCTTATTATCATCACCTCTGCATGTATGTGTGTGTATATATATATATTTTTTCTCTCCTGTTGAAGCAAATCTGATGTAGTTACAGTGGTGTTGCTATGGTGACCCAAAGTGACAGCTGTTATTTTGTGCTCCTGGGAGGACTCCGTGATAATGATGGTCATTTTCCCAAGGGAGAGACAGTTTGATATCACAAAATAAATCTGAAAGTAAATGAACAGGTAGCATGGAAATTAAGAAAAGGAATTCATTCTCATTAGCAGTAATTAATCAAGCCCTGTAGGATTCTAATGGGGGAAAAAGCCAATTTTAGATGGAAATACCTTGTACTGCATGAATGTAAATGAGCATTGTGTTTGCTGCAAGGAGGAGGATGCAAAACCCTTCATGTTTCATTACAGTAGTTTTCTGCTTACACTTGACTGCCCAGTCCCAGTGTAGGAGATGTTTCTCCTTGGGCCGAATCCTGAGGCATCCAAAAAACCCCACTGTCCTGCTTTCACATTAAATTGATAGAAGGAAACATTTAAAAATAAAATAAAATACAGACCTACCGTTTTTGACCCATAAATGCACACATACACACTTGCACACTTTCCCAGAATGCCAGAACTGGGATTTGAGTGTAGAAACCCCCAGACATCACAAGAGGGGTGATGGAAAACACAGAGTGATCCTGCCTTGTCCTGCTGCTGCAAGCCCCAGGTAGCCCAGACACACAGGAGTAGCTGGTTTGTTGGCTCTGCCTTCATCCTGGGGCTATGATTTTAACTTCTTGCCCTGCTGCTGCATGCTTCTGACAAGGGGGATTGTCCCTTCTTTACTTCTCCAGGCAAAGGGGAGATTCCTCCTGGATGCCACCCTGGTGGTGGTCCCTGTTCTGCTCGGAGAGGAGATGTGGAGGAAGCTGAAAATACACTTTAACAGAGCCATAGAGGGATTTGTGGTGGAAGGAAATTTAAAGATCATCCAGTTCCAACCACCCTGCCACGGGCAGGGACACTTTCCACTAGCCCAAGTTGCTCTGAGCTCCATCCAGTCTGGCCTTGGATGCTTCCAGGGATGGAGCAGCCACTGCTTCTCTGGGCCCCCTGTGCCAGGGCCTCAGCACCCTCACAGGGAAGGATTTCTTCCTAATCTATACCTCCTTTCTTTCAGTTTAAAGCTATTATCCCTTTTCCTATCACTTCATCAGAGTCCTTGCCTGGCTCTCTCGTGTGCCCTTTCTCCCTGGAGCCTCCTCTTCTCAACATCCCCATCTCTCTCAGCTTGTCTCCAGTCCTGTGATCATTTTTGTGGCCTGCTCTGGACTCAGCCCAGCAAGTCCATCTCTGTTTTGTGCTGATCCCATCACCTTTGCTCCTTTTCCTTATGTTAGAAATGTAAATTTCAGTCTCCCACTCTGCTGTGTGAATGGAAGTATTTGCTGTGATTCCACCATCCAGTGCTCTCCCACCCTGGGACACAGAACTCTTCCCACAGAGGTGATCCTCACAGCTCCATTTGATTCCTTGGAGGCTGAGGCATTTTTTTATATAAATGGGCAATAAAAAGGCCAAGTTCTAGATTTATGTCTATCCTAATTGGAGCTGGGAAGCTTACAACCATAATAAAATATTGCTGTTTCTAGTTCTTGTCCCACACAGTTTATACTCCTTGGTGTTCCAAGGTATGAATGTACATTTATATGGTCAAAATCAGTTTACCCCCCATTATGAATATTGTTAAATACTTTATGTAAACGTCAAGGTTTACAAAGGAGGTGGTAAAAGGTGATCACAAAAAAAAAAGAGGAAATGTGCATTTTAGGCCTCCAGATTTGAGGTGTACATCTAACATGGGTGGTTCTCTCTATTGTGTGACATACAGAGATAAAAAATCTCTTCTTTATTTAACCTATTCAGTTTTCAGTCAGTGCTGGGGATGAAGTGATGGTTGTGGTTTGTTTTGACATACAGATTTTATGTTCTGCCTATCAAAAGGAATAAATAAAGGTGGCTTGATTATAGTATATTACTAACTTCAGTGTGAGAAAATACTGAATGGCAGGAAAGCTGTAACAGAAATCCACCCCTGGAAGCTGAAATCAGGTAATCCAAGTGTGAAATCAGGAATATTTTCAGAAGGGAGGGTGTTAACCTTGCAAAAGTCTTATCAAAAGTTGGAGTACCTCCCTTGGTGCTTTTAATTCAATACTTGGGCAGTGGTGTGAGTGTTAGATTTAATCCATTACAAGTTATTTGGCTCAGCTTGGAACTTAATGGCCAGGGTTTGAGAGGGAAAACTGAAGGGACCAGGAATTCCTTTTGCCCTTCTCCTCTGTGCAGCTCCCTCTCCTAACTTGGATTTTGTGCCTCATCCTCAGAGTCACAGCGGGGTTTTGAGCTTCAGGGTTTTTCTCTTTCTCTCCTTCATTCACACAGTGCTGTGTGCATGCTTTTTCTCTGTAAGAAATTAGTGTTTTCTACATCCTCTGGCATCTTGTTTCCAAACAGTGGAGGGAACCTCTGTGCTGAGGCTGGCTCCATTCAGAAAGGGGAGCAGCTACTCCGGGGAGGCTTGTGTGCATGCTTTTTCGTTGTGAAGAACGCCTTCACTGTGTGCTCCTGAAAAGGAATTACTCTTGTGCTGTTTAAAAACAGGCAAACAAATGAAAAACCAATCCCCCAGACCTTGTATTTAAGCCTGTGGAAATAATCATGCTTACAAACATTTCGGCCCAAATCCGATGGGAGAAGTTTCTGCTGTCTGGTGGGTTGCAGCTGCTGGCAGTTAGTGAAGCTCTTGATAATATATTTACATCCTGGCTGGTGTTTATTGGGCTGGACAGGGGTTTTGCCTTCAAGTACATTTGTTTGGTTGTAGCTTCTTGATATCTGTTATGGCAATAAAGAAATTTTGAGCTGTTCAAGAACCATATTTGAGACACAAGCTGTAGTGCAGAACTTGATTTTGGTGAGGTAGAAGAGAAGCTGAAATTGATGGGGTTGGGGTTTATTGCTGTTAGTTTCATTGATTTTTGTTGGGACTGCTCAACAGGTTCTAATATTAAATGCATTATGTTAGCATTAATTTCTGAACAAGAAGTTGCCAAATGCACTGCTTGAAACCATCTACCAGCACCTCTGTAAAACACTTTATTTGTGGTACTAAAAAGCACTGTGAGCAGTGTCAAACCAAACACTAAAACCTCAATTATTTGGCCTTTTGAAAGAAATAAAACATGGACATAATTGTTCTTAAGCAGAACTGCTTCTCTTTGGGTCTCTGTGTGTGTTGAGGTTTGGTTCCATGAATTATTGCCATTTGACTTGGAAGAATGTTTGTCCCTTCACAGCATTTGCAGCTCCACTGTGATCTTAATTAGATGTTGTTCCTGTTGCTTTTCAGTTAACCAAGGGCACCTGTTTCTCTGCTGGGAGATGATTTACACAGGCAGCCAAAAAACCTTTTTAAACACGTAGAATTTGCTTGTTAAGCCTTGGCTGCCTGCAAAGTAGCTACCCTGAAGTCTGTAGGTGGCAATTTCATATAGAGCATAAAATGCTTACAAAACAATTCAACTTTATTGAGCAATTTACACTAACTGCACAGAATTTAGTTGGTTTTGCACCAAAGGGTTTGCATCTAATGGGCAGAGCGAAAATATAAAATAAAAATAAAATTTCCCTCTTATCTCAATGTCCTGAACTGGTCACTGGAAACATGAGAGAGTTTCTTTCACAGAGGGTGGATAAATAGTTAATATTTTAATTTTAAAAAGCCTTTGTGATTTTTTTTTAATTATTTTTTTAATATTGACTGATCAGGCACTTTGGGAATGAGTTTGTACAGAATTTTTCTCGCAGTGTTGAAAAAGGCTGAATTACAGAGAACAGCTTTTGTTCCGAGGACTAAATGGTTCCTCAGTGACAAAGAAGGGTTCTGTACATGTAATAATGTGCAGCAGTGAAAAAGCTTAACATGAAAATTTGAAGAACTGCAGATCTCATGAGATCCAAGGGTAGCAAGTTTATCATTGAGATGTTGCACATGCATTCAGGAATTTATGGGAATAGTCTGCACTGTGAGATCTATTGCATGAGACATAAAATAGGCATCAGGAAAGTTCCTCCAGGAGCTGCATAATTCTAATATTTTAACTTCTCTGTGCCTAATTTCCCTAATTTTTCCATGTTAATATTGACTAGTGTCCATTTTTTGTAAATATCTGTGATTACAGGTTTGCATCAATAGTTATCTTTAATTACCTTGAAGTATTATGCTCAGTAAAGCCTGTGTTGTATATCCTGGAGTTGTTTATAATGCTTTGCTGATTTACAATTATTAAATTATGTTGCCAGAGGGTGGTGGTGGGATGGGTAGATTTTCATTCTTCCAAGCATCTGACTTTAGTAAATGCATAATTGTGTGTGGAGCAAAGCACTTTCTTTTCCCAGGCAATACATTGAATTTTTAGAGATTTAAAGGGACTGTGTAATATTTAGGTTGCTGAATATTTCAGGATGTGAGTGAAAGCATTTTCTGGCAACGCACAAAACAGTTGTTGCTGCTAATGTCCTCAGATCTAATTCAAGGTGTATTTTTTTTTAATAGCCCCTAAAACTCGTTCCACATCACTCCTAACTGAAGGCTCTGTCAGCATGTTTTGGCTTTCACTGCTTGGCCATGGATAGTATGGAATTTTATTTTTTTAAAAATGTCCTAGCTTTTCATGGTTAAACGAGAAACACATATTTTCAAACAGTGAGTAATGATTTAATTTTTTTAGACTTGTAATACATGGTAAGCATGCCTACTGTTCCTCACAGGGTTTAATTCTACCAAGACTAATACTATGCAGCTGCTTATTTTAATAAGACAATTCTTTAAGAGAAGAGGGGCAAAAAGAGCAAATTTCCCCAGATGGGAGCAGTGTTCCTGGTCCATCATGGGCTGTGGGGCTGACATGGCAGTGACTGTCCTGCTTGTTTGATTGCTCAGCTATTAATTGTGGCAAATGACAATTTTATAGGTCCCAAGGTTCAAGGTTCCCATGCTGTGTTCATCTCTGAAGAGAAGGGCAGGAAAAGGGGCAGTGAGCTGCTGCACTGATTTGAAATGAAAAAGGGGATTTTTTTGTTTCAGCTGGGGTTGTGACAGTGTTGTAGAGAGAGCAAATAAGGCTCCCTTCTCTTTTTTAAAATATAATAGTATAATAGGCAGAAAATGTCCACAGGAACATCCATGTTTCTATGGTTACAGGATTGTGTGCTCTTTTGGACTGCAAGGATGATAAATGGGTGTGATCATCCTGTACTAAACCTGAAGGGAAGCAGGAACATGTCACAGGTTTACAAAATCCTTGATGCCTTGGATCAGGGAGTGCCTTTAGACCTCTCTGCTGGTCTTGCACTACCCTAAATTAGGGATATGTTGGTATAGGGGTATATGTGGTATGCTTGCCATAAAGAATATTAATAGCTGGGAAAAAAAGGACATAAATAATAAAAGCTAATAAATGTATTCTGTCTTAAAGGGCCATATTTCTAGTAACTAAATTAAAGAAGTTAGAGGTAATTTTACAGTTGGACTTGATCTTAAAACTCTTTTCCACCCTAAATGATTCTATGATTCTCTTTAGTTTGCAGTTAAGTCAAATTAAGAAAAAAAGCACTAGAGGAAATGATGAAACCTTGATCAACATATTCAGTAAAGCTTCAGTTTACTTCCTTTATGTATCTTACAGTGGTTTCTTAACCCTACTACAAAAACAGGGTGTAAAGCAAGCCAGTCCACTCATCTGAATTACATTTTGTTTCCCTAGAAATAGCTGGAGAAGTCTAATTTTTCTTTTTGCCCTATGTAAAATGAAGATATCTGGAAGATCCAGTCGAGTTTTCTAATGGGGTTGTGCTAAATGAAGATGAATCCAGAGCAAAGCTGGGTCAAGGGGAGGAATTATGGTTTTTCTGGCAATGGAAAGCAGTGCTGTGCTTTCCCCAAATGAAATATTACAGGGTTACAGTGTTGACAGAGGGATCTGACATGATGCTGCCGAGGTTGATTGGATTATGAAGGGTTTAAGTAGTAATGGGATTGGAAAGTACTTCTTGAATGAAGAGACAGCTGTAGAGGATTTTGCAAGGGAGGTTTATAGGGTTGAGTCAGTTCAGCCTCGGGGTCGTAGCCTTGCCCACAGTTTGGGGGCTGTATGAGGGTAGGAAACTCAGTGCTTGGAAGGCCTGAGGAGCAGAAATGCAGAACCTGAGCCCTTCATTCAGGGAGTTATGCAGACTTTAACAGAAACTGATATAAATGCCTACTTTTTTTTAAAAAAAAAAAAAGTCTGCCCTATGGGATTTTGCTTTCTTATCAAGGGTGAGAATGTTAAATGTCCTACACAGCAGCATGTTGGAGAAGGTTTGTTTAATGAGATATTACCCCACTTTCACCTATATCATTACTAAAGACTTGTAGTCATGAAAGAAGTTTATTCCTGCAACCGGACCGTGACTAAAAGGAGTTAACAGAAAAATAATTAACCACTGGAATATGTGTGTGTGTGCAGTGTGGTCTTTGAAAATGTTTGTGTGGAGCAGAAATATCCTCGAAACCTGGAGGACTAAAACTCCCTTTTAGTCTTCCCCTGTACTTGCAGGAATTCCAAATGTGTTTGACAAGACGGGGCTTTAAGAGAAGAGGAAGAAAGTGTTGTTAGGGGTTGGTCCTCAAGCACCCTAAGGAATTTAAGAGTTCCTGCTTTGCAAACACGGCCCAAATGGTGGGATGTGGAAGAAGTGGTGGATTTGGGGAGTTTAATGGTGCCTGGAACTGAACAGCTTGAGCTGGATGGTTCAAACCTGTGTAAGATGAGATGTCTTGGCCAGAAGAAAGATGTGCAGCTACAGTGTGGAAGAGACCTTGCAAATGGAACTGGATGTCTTCTGGCCAGGAGGGAAAAATAGGAGGGAAAATATTTGAATACTTTTAGGTTTTTTGAGGCCACAGAGTCTATTGAAAACATCAGCATTTAGCAGAAATGTGGTACAAGCCTTATGGCTCTTAAGAGCTTTAACTTTGCTCTTTCCTTTGTGTTTTCTTCCTCTTCAGACCAGCACTTACCTTGGATCAGCTGAGTTTGTAATTGTCCAGGAGCCTTGGTGGTTGATACTGTGAGCTCAGTAGATACTAAAATACCACAGGTATCCTCAGTCAGGGAAGTGCATGCTTGCTTTGGAGGGGAACTGTCACTGTCAGTTCACTTTTGGCAACCAACAAACTGAGGGTCAATTTTTCAAGTCATTTATTGCGTTCAGCTCGAATCATAGCTTGAAATGATGCGTGATTTGTCCACTGGAGACAAGATCTCTGCTCTCCAAGGCTACTGCTGCTCTTTTGAAGATTGCTCCAGATATGATCGACTTTTTCTTAAAAAAAAAATATTTTTTTCAGTATCAAATAGGATTTCACACTAGAATGGGTAAGGTGCTCATCTTCCTTGTTATTTGGAGGCTGTGGTAACCACATTAACCCCCTGTAAAGAAACTGATGAACAGGCACAGGGATTACTGCAGGACCAGGCTCTGAAAACCTGTTTCTCTCACTTAGGTGCTTCCTTATATCCATGTTTCCAGAATTTTTCATAATCCAAAACAGTTGACATTCCTAATTTCTCAGTGAAAAATGTCCTGCTAAGCCCAGTTCAAGGGATTTTGTCACGTAATTTCTGCCAGTTCAAGCCAGCCAATTGCTTATTGACCATAAATGCTTGCGTCTTTTCTT
>VXBB01001133.1:36771-55142 GCA_013399915.1 Illadopsis cleaveri | reverse complement strand
GGACACCCCCCACCACCCCCAAGGCACACACGGGCTCACATCCAAGCTGGTTCCTCTGCTGGTGGATCCTCGATCTTCCTCCTCCATTTGAAGCCACTGGGAGAGTTTTGACAGCTCCTGCCAGGCCTCCAGTGCCCCCCAAGTCCCCACCCTACCACAGTGGGACTCTCCCAGGGACACGGCCCTGGTCCCTCACTCTCCATCTGCTGGAGGGAGGGGCTGGGGTGAACCCTGCTTGGCTTTCCCAGCTCCTGCTTTACCCCCACATTTCAGGGCTGCCCCCTTGCCCAGGAACTCCCCAGCAGAGCTGCCCAGTGTGTCTCAGGGGCAGCCTGGGGGACAGGCAGAGTGAGGAGGAGTCACATGGAGGGGGTGGTGGTGTCATGCCTCAGTTTCCCCAGCTGGAAGAGGTGCCATAAGGTGAGAGAGTAGCTGGAACCCAACATCAAAGCTGCAGGGAAGTGCGTCCTGAGGGAGGGTACAAACACACCTGGGGTGATTTCACCCCCAAAAAGCCCTTCAAGGGAGGTGCCAGTTCAATGGGGAGCATCCTCCCTCCCCCACTGCCCAGTCCCGGCCCTGACACCCCACACCAGCCAAAACCCAGGGGACAAGGACGTGGAGACGGTGGGAGCTTGGGGATGGGGCTTGGCCCAGGGACCTACTGGAAAGATGGACCAAGTTCCTCCAGGAGGGAAATCTCTGCAGTCCCCAAAACGGGGCAGGAGCTGTGAGAACTGTGGTTTTGGGGTGTCTGGGAGAAGGGCAAGGGAGAGGGCTCATGCTGTGCCACAGTGGGAGTTCTGTCTTAGTAGACAGCAGCCAAAGGGAAAAGCATTTTCAGGGGGACTTTAAATACCCCAGGCTCTTTTCACCCTCCTCCATCTTCCCAATTCCCTGGGAAGGGGGAAATCAGCAGCAGCCCCGACCCACTGCAGCTGGGGAAGCTCTGGGAGTGCAGGGAGGTCGCAGGAAGAGGTGCAGGCTGGCACGTTGCACATTTTCTTAGAAGGAGCAGAAAAACTCCCAAACCACCAAAAAATTCCCCCTGCTCCCTTGGAAAGGGCACTGAAACCACAGCAGGGCGTGTACACCCTGTGCTGGAGGACGTGGGTGCTGGTGGCCGTGTCCTGGCAGCCTCTGGGGTTAGCAGGGTTTATTCACCAGGACCAAAAATGATCCTGGGGCCCCTTCTCCTGGTAAAGCAGCGGGTGAGGAGGGACCTGCAGGGAGACTGTGGGGCCAGAGCAGCAGGTGCCCTCGGTATCAGTGTCACCCGCAGGGATGGGACATGTCCTCCCCGCTCCAGCATTTTCCCAGAAGCATTCCAGGTCTTGCCCATGTTCCTGGAGCTGCTGGCCCCTGGCCTGGCCTGTGCCATACAAGGGAGAGGGAGCACGTGCCATGCTGCTGACTGTCCCCTTGTCCCAGGAACGGCTGTCACCTCCTCCATGGAGCCCAAAACTGGAGCAGAGCAAACCCAGGGCTCTGCCTGGGAAGAGTCAAGTGTGGATCAGGGCTGGGGGGCTGCCAGGAACCCTGGGGAATCTGGTCCCAGAGGCATCAGCTGTCCAGGAAACACAGAACAAACAAAAAGCACTTTTCAGAGCTTGGAAAGCATCCACTCCCCTTTCAGGGATGAGGGATGGAGGCACTCCCAGGGTCTGCGGGGCTGAGTGTGACAGCAGAGCTTTGCAGGACGTCCTGTGCCACCTGTTTTCCCAACTCCCAAGGTGCTTGGAATGAGGCAGCACCTCCTGGGGATGGGAACACAGTCCATGGGCCCATGGTCCCCATGGCCCCTCTGGAGGGGTCCCTCTGCTGTCTCTGGGACAGTGCCCAGGGCTGGAGGGGCAGGGCAGCGTAAGGATACCCTTGTGTCACAGCACAGCCCCAGCAATGCTCTGAGCAGGATCTGCTGCCTGGGGAGGTGCTGGCAGGTGGGGACATCCCTGTCCTCACCCAGCAGGACATGGCTCTGGCACAGACCCCACAGACATGCAGCCACAGGTGCCATAGGAGACCTTGCTCTCCCTTGGCTGCTTTCCAAGGCTCTGTGCAAAGGCTGCTCCCACTTGCCAGTTTCCCACTTTAAGCAAACCCCAATGGGACTCATGACGGATGTGCTCAACCCTTCCACCAAACCAGCAATGGTCTGGTTTGGGATCCAGAGGAGAAAAAGGCCAGAGCCAGGCCAAGAAGTCCAGGAAACGCATGAATGACCCATGAGCCGAATGACCCAGGGAGCATCAACACTTGTGAGCTCAGAACCGTTTGTGGGATTAACACATGGAGAGCAGGTGGCTTTTCCAAGATGTATTTACCAAGGAACAATGGAAGTTGTGGGTACAAGGAGCCCCCTGCACTTTTCCCTGTGAGCCAACTGCTTCATCCTGTCACCCTGCCACCAAGGCACCAGTGGGTGCCTTGAGCTCTCCCTGCCTGGCAGTGTGACTGTGCCAAGGTGTCCTGGAGCAGGGACACCTCCCAAGCCTGTGCCTCAAGGAACAGAGACCTTTCAACCAACAACAAATCTTTGGATGAGTCCAATTTGAGTTCCCCCTAATCTGCAGCTGGACTGCACATCTGTGATCTCCTCTGGAGGTGGGACACATCTCAGGGTTTGGGATGAGACTGAGAAATCCTTCCCCACCTAAGGTGGAGAGACCTTTACTTGCAACAGCTCCTCGGTGAGTTCCTGACAACACCCTGAATAAACACCAGTGAAATCCATGTATTTAATTCCTTTGTATGTGAACCATTGTCCAAATCTAATGAGACTAAGACTGGACCTGGGCTGTACCTAAGGTCCATCAGGAGTTTAGGAAGTAGGTTGTCTGAACCTTGAACTCAACAGAAGGGTCTCTCTTAACCCTTTTACATTTTCAGTCTCAGTGTAAATAATTCCAGCTCAACTCCAGCTTGATATTCCTTAGTCTTTTACATCCATGTAGGAGGTACCAGAGGGAACATCATCATTGTACCCTGTTAAATTACACTTTCATAGATTCATATTAAAATAACTTTTGCTAACAGCGTTGATGGTGACTCTTTGAGTGACCCAAAATCACTCATCTGTGACAAATTGATGTTGTTGGCAGGATCCTAAATCCGGATTCATGGCAGAACTGAGGCCCTGAAGCTCCTGAGCTCCTCAGGGTTCAGGGGATGGAGAAGCCCAGCAGGGGAGGATCAGGGCGAGCTACGGCTTCCTGGGAGCAGCAGGAGACCCTGCTCTGAAGCACAGGAAAGGAGCATTTCCCTCGGAACATACGGCAGCCGCAGCCCCCTCCGTGCCGCCAGCCCGCGCCCGCTCCAGCTCCGGGGCAGAGCCATCTGTGCTTTCTGGGAAGGGAACAGCCTCGCAGAGGGGAGGCTGCTGGAGCCCTGGGCTCAGTACCTGCTCGGCCCAGGCCCTGCAGTGATCTGCAAAGTTGCTCTCTGGGTTCTCAGCACAGCCTTTGTGATGCCTTTGCACCCACCCAGTGCTGGGGGAGACGAGGAATGAAAGTACCGAGAGGTCCTGGTCAGGGCTAAACCCCCTCGCTGGGCTGGGCTCAGCTGGCAGGGCTCAGCTGGGGGCCTCAGTTTGGGTGGGCTCAGTTTGGGGGCTCAGCTTGTGGTGCTCAGCACTGGGGCCTCAGTTTGGGGTGCTCAGTCTGGAGGGCTCAGCAATGGGAACTCAGCCCTGGGGGCACAGCTCAGGGAACTCAACCCTGAGGGCCCAGCTCGGGGGCTCAGCCCCAGGGGCTCACAGCTGCCTGCTCCCTGCAGCACTCGCAGCTGCAGCTCAGGAGCGAGTAAACACATGAAAGCCCGGGGAGATGAAAGAGGGACTGGGGCTGCCGGGGCAGAGGCAGAGCGAGGCTGAGCTGTGGCTCCACAGACCTGTCTGGGCAACATCCTGCACTGCCGGGTGTGGGGGCCGGGCTCAGCCACTTCCAGCCCTGCCACATCTTCTCCCACAAAGGTGGTTTTCCTCCTCCTCCCTTAGCTGAGCTGGTCTCACATGGGAGGGTCGCTCTCCCAAAAAGAAAGGGGGGCTGAGGAAGGCAGGTCCCTGCAGCCCTGTGGGTCGCAGCTGGTTGGGTGCCACACATCCCGAGTCAGCACCCACAGCATTCCAGCAGTGCTGACCCAGCCCCGCTCAGCACCCACCTGCAGCCCCACCACAGCTCAGCACTTGGGGCCTTGCAGGTGTCCTGGTTTCAGCTGGGACAGAGCCAGTTCTCTCCCCAGTAGCCAGTACAGGGCCGTGTTTGGGATCTGGGATGAGACCAATGCTGATAACACACTGATGTTTTGGTGTTGCTGAGCAGTGCTTACCTTAAGCCAAGGACTTTGTGTGTCTCTGCTCTGCTAGCAAGGAGGGGCAACAACTGGGGGGAGCAGGGCTCGGACAGCTGGGACCCAGGCTGGCCAAAGAGATATTCCACACCAAGGAACAGCAAGTTCTCCAGCTGAGCTGCACCCACAAAACATTGGGAGAGGGGCTGGACGGTAGTCCCAGCACCCCCACTGGGCAGGGGAATGGGCAAGAGCCACTGCTGCAGGCAGGGAACAGGAGGAGCGACAACTGAGGAGCCCTTCACTCCCCTTCTGGCCAGGAAAAGTGTGCATCCCCCAAATGCAGTTTTTCCCAATTTAGTCCACCAGCCTCAATGACTGCACTCCTGGCTCCTTCCCATGGCAGAGGAGCCTCATGGCAAGTTGGTGAGCTGGAATTCCCCTCCCCTGCCTACTTCCACCCGAGTTTCAGAGCTGGGAGAACAGTTCAACCCTCGGGTACAGAGACACTGCTGACACAAGTCAGGACAATCCCGGGCTGCTGGCCAAGGCTCCCATGGCCTTGGGACCCGGCTAAGGGCTCGGAGCAGCCCAGACCTGGCACCTGGAGAGCAGGAGGAACCCAACCAACCTCCCAGCAGCTGCGCCAGGAGCACACACCCACGAGCTCCCAGCTCTCCAGCACAATCCCCAAGGAGCCCAAACACCCTGTGTTTGTTTTGCTGATGGGAAGGTTCTGACGAACGTGCAGTCACGAGACTCTCGGTGGCAGCGTGTGCTGTGTAAATACAACATAATTTATTGGTTCCATTTCAGAGCACGAGTGGTATTTGTACGAGTGTCCTAACGGCAGGACGAGAAATGAGAGAGTCACGTATGTACAGAGATTCCAGGGCACGGGAATGCTTTGTAAGGAAGAAGTGGTTAGTGGTGCAGTTTGGTCACTTACTGGTCCCCAAATCCTAGGTAGACCCAGTACCTACCTGGGGGCACTGCCAAGCTCTCCTCATGCAAGCAGCGGGTGAGGCCGGCGGGGCTCTGGCTGCACACCAGAGATTTTGGTCCCAGATGTGCACAGCTGGGTGGGGTGGTGATGCTGGGGAACAGGGAGAAGGCTCTGTACCCCAACGAGACGGGGATGTGGTCCCAGCAGGGTCAGCGTACCACGAGGGACAGGGAGGGAGGGGATGGAGGAGAATTCCTGGTGCTGTCCCAGCACCTTCCTTCTGGTGGCTCCCATCATGGATCTGTGTCCCCGTGGGGACAGTGCTGAATTACAGCTGGGCTGTGTGTGCAGAGCTCAGCTCAGGGCTGGGCTGACACACAAGGGCAGATTTCCACTCCAACAGCACTGGATCCAATGTGGCAGCCACGGGATGAAGCCCAGTCCCAGCTTATCCAGAGGGAGCACACGAGAGCCAGGCCTTGGGGACCGGTGGGCACAGAGCAGCTCTGTCCCAAACCTGGACTCACAGCCAGTGGAAGAGGTGCTGAGGGACCCACACCTGGGGGATCCATGTACACCAGTCCTGTACCCTGCCTTCAGGGGTGGGAAATGTTTATCCCAAGGGAGGTACTGCTTCCATGGCAGCACCAGCCCCACAACACAGCTCAGTCTGAAGTGTCTGGCTCAGCTCACTCGGGGCTCACGGAGGAGGCAGCTCAGGCAGCTCTTCCCCACTCCAAGAGCCAACATTCCCATCAAGTGGCCCACAAAATATTTTCTTTCTTTTTTATAGAAATTACTATAAAAAATTAGTTAATCTAGAGCATCTTTAAAAAAATATTCCTGCAGTATCACAGTTTTACATTGAAACTCATTAAAAATATATAATTTCTTAAACGAAACGTCTCTGTTCTCCCCTTGAATCACGTCTCCAATAAGGGATTGGGGCTCGGAGTCCTCGGAAGAGGTGCCGAGGTGGGAGCAGGAAGGTCTGAGCTCAGTGGCACATCCGGGAGGTCATTTCCTTCTGTCAAAGGGACAGACAAGACAAGGGGCTGTGAAGGAGGATCTAGGCTCCCAGGTGAGGGTGTGGATGAAAAAACCCCGTGTTTAGCTGTCAATACCATTCCTAGGCACGGGGTGACACTGCTGCCCACAGCTCCAGTTTGGGCAGGGCCGTGTTCCTCCCACCATTCCCATTCCCAGCACATCCCAGTCACATCCTCACTCCCAGGTTCCTGACAGTTACACTGCAAGGCCAACTGGTCCTGAATTTGGGCAACCAGCTTTAGAAGAGAATCAGGGAATCCTTAAGGGTTAGAAAGACTCCCAAGATCATCAAGTCCAACTATTACTCCACCACTGCTGTATCACCACTAAACCATGTCCCCAAGTGTCACATCCACGTTTTTTGAGCACTTCCAGGGATGGTGACTCCAACATTGACCTGGGCACACCTTTCCAATGCCTGTCTCACCCCTTTGGTGAAGAAATTTTCCCTTAAATCCAATCTAAACCTCCACTGGCACAGCTTGAGACTGTTCCCTCCTGTCCTTGTTACCTGGGACAAGACTGAGCCCCTCAGCTGTCCCCTCCTGTCAGGGAGTTGTGCAGAGCCATAAGGTCCCCCCTGAGCCTCCTCTTCTCCAGGCTGAGCCCCCTCAGCTCCCTCAGTTGCTCCTGGTGCTTCAGACACTTTCCCAGTTCTGCTCCCATCTCTGGACATGCTCCAGCCCCTCATTGTCTTTGTTGGAGTGAGGGGCCCAAAGCTGACCCCAGGATTTGAGGTGGGACGTTCTGAGAAGGTTCCAGAGCCCTCTGTGACTCCCCCAGCCCTGTGCTGGCCACAGAGCCTGAGAGCCCCACCTGTACCTGAGCCCGCCCAGACACTCACCAGGGGCTCCAGCTCCTTGGTGTCTATGAGATTGAACTCTTTCACAAAGTAGTAAAAGTGCTTGTAGCAGGTGTTCACGTGGGCCTCCGAGCCCATCTGGGTGATCCTGTCGAAGTGGTGGATGTAGACGTGGACAAACACCCGGAACAGCCTGGAGAGAATCTTCTTCACCACTGGGAGGAAGTTCTTGGGGAAGGGAGTACCTGGGAGGGAAGAGTGGCCATGAAAAACCTTTGGTCAAGGTAAAACTGCTTGCTTAGGGCTAAAATAAATTGGTAAAATGGACAGATTGAGGCAAAAGCGCTTCTGTCCCTGGTAATTTCCAGCTCCCCTCTCCTTTTTCCTTTCCCTTGGATCACATTATTCAGAGCACAGATTTTTTAAGTGACAGAGTGATGCACTGCTGTGACTGAAAGCAGAGCCCACATTCCCAGCAGTTGTTTCAGTCAGACAAGAGTTTTCTTCTACTTCTGTTTGATGTACTTATATAAACAGTGCAAAACACCAGATACAACCAAGCAACTTCCCAAAGGAATGGGCTGGTGCTGTTAACTCCCCACAGTTATCCCTTGTTTTGGTACATCTTTAGCTCTTTGGTTAAAAATTAAAGCTGTTAAGGTCATCTTTGAAGGCTCCAGGACTGTGTTTGGCTGGGCCCCTGCAGCAGAGCAGTCTGGCCATGCAGCTTCCTCCGTGGGGTATCAGGGTGTAAAGTTCACACTGTTTCTGGAGGAACAAGGACGAGTTAAATCCTTTCCTTGCTCTGCCAGAGCTGCAGCATCTCAGTCAGCATTGAAGGATCTGGTAAAAGCTGAGCTGAAGACAATAGCAACTAAAAAAAACCCAAACCACAACCCTCGTGCTGTCAGAAGCTCGTCCTGCAGCCCAGAACAGAACCAACATCCCCGTGTGGTCCCCAGAGAGCTGCAGCAGAGCTTGTGCAGTGCAAGAAGAATGGCTGGGGAGGGTTTGGTGCTTCAGCTGTCTCAAAATTGGCTGTTTATGGCTCCCCTCCCCTCTCTGCCCACTCCACACCAGGTTTAAGCAGCATTTTGGCACAGTGGAGGATCCCTGTGGATGCTCAAGTGGCAGATGTGCCCCAAATAGGGACCAACTGCATCCCTAAAGGGATGAACACTGGGGAAGGAGGGAGGGAGCTCTGCTGCAGTGCTGCATGTCATCTCCTCCATCCCAGGAGATGGAAGCTCTGCATTGGCTCAGTTGTATTTACCTGATAACTTAAGAGACTAAATTCTTCCATCTTCATCACAAAATAAACCCCAACAATCTCTGTCCCAAAGCTGTGTTTGGATATGGAGATTGAAGTGTCTTAGGCCAAACTCCTGTTTCCATGGTCCTGGCAGTAGATGAAACATGGCCCTTCCCTCCAGGCCTGGGCCAGCATCCCACCCCTCAAGAGAGACAGAATAAGCCAGTGTGGCCTCTAATGACAGAGGGGGGTGATTATGGCACATGGCACCATCACCAGGTGACACAGAGCTGTGCCTCAGACCTGGGCTGGCCATCAGCCCCCAGAGAGCCATCCTGCATCCAGCATGAGCCACTCCAGAGCCACCTCAGAGACTGACTGCTCTAAGGGCAGCCTCCTGTTTCACTGCCTCGAGGTATCCATGACTCCCAGGGGGATCTGGTACAGCTCCGGGTATTTCAGCACTGCACAAGAGCTGGGAAGAGCTCACTGCACTGCCCACCTGAGAAGCACAGAGGAAAATAGGTCTGCTACAGGGCTCAGCTGTGCTCCATCAGCTGTGCAGCATCTCCTGGAACAGCAACAGGGGCTCCACGAGAAGGCTCCACACCCACCTCCCGCCCTCCAGCCCCAGCTGGGACCCCAACTCACCGACGTTGGTGGGGAAGATGTCCTCGTTGTTGATCTGCACCTCAATCCAGTCCATGAGCAGGTTCATGTACTGGGGCGCAGACAGGGCCGTGGGTTTGCGGTACTTGTGCTCGTCCTGCCACCGGTACTCGTACTTGGGGCCGCCCGACATGACGGGGCAGGACTGCTCGGTGCAATAGTCACTGATGGTGCCGTAGATGAGGTTGATGCGGTTGAAGAAGTCCACGACGTGCACGGCCACCCAGTCGTTCTGCTCCTCGCCCGGCGGCAGCTGCACGGCCACCTTCAAGTCCAGGCCGGCGTTGAGCGAGGCCTGGGCCTTCTTGTGCAGCTCGAACCGCTGAGTGCCCGGCTCGAACTTGCGCTTGGGCCGGAAGGTTTTGTCTTTATTGAACACTTGCTTTAAAGCGTGGGACATTTTCCTTCTCTTGCGTCTCTTCCAGGCCCGCAGCGGTGACAGCCGGAGGCGCGGCCACTTCCCGGGGCAGGGCTGGGGCGACTCTGATCTTCACAGAAACCTCCCTCTCCTCATCTGGTCCTGATCTGCAACACAGCACAGAAGGGCAGCGATTAGGAGCAGCTCTCTCAACAGGAAACCTCATCTAAATCCCATAGGAAGAGATCTGGGATGCCATCTGGGCCCTCGCCCCACATCTGAAAAGGAGGGGAGCCCACGGCAGCTTTCCTTCCTCCCCCTTCCCTCCCCCAGCTGGAGCAGAGGGGAGGGGAGGCTGGAGGGGTGTCCTGGGCTGAACAGAGTCACCTCCTGGCCTGTTCCATGTGGGAATGAGGGAACGGGCCCCACAGCCATGGGAGGGGGCTGCCACTCACCCCAACACTGCCCCACCCTGAGACCCCAACCCTGTAGAAATGCCACCACCTCTTGGCTCACATGTACTGACAAAACAAAGGTAAAACCAGCTGAGTTTCACCCAGATCCCATTTTCACCTCTGCATCTCCCCCTTTGGGAACAAGACCAGCCCACAGCACATCTCAGAGCTGTTGCCAGGCAGCCCCCATCAAGCCAGCCACTGAAAGTGAGAGACAGGAACCAAGGGGTGGAGAGCAGTGAGAAGAAGAAGAAGAAGTCACAGCTCAGGCACCCGGAAAGCAAACATCCTGAAATAACACCAGCCCTGAGAGCAGCCACAGCCTCTTCTGCAGGTGCACACAGACCACAACCATATTTCCCATTTCAGTTTAGCTCCATTTACAAGTTGAAAACTGGAAGATGAGGGAAAGCTCATCTTCCTCTTCCAGCCTGTAGAAAAGAATCAGCTCCAAGGGTGAGACACAAGTTGAGATCTGAAGGGATGCTGATGAGAAACACAGCTCTGTTTATCTGCAGCTAATTATACCTCCTTTGTTCCCACAGCCAGCCCCTCACAGAATTTGTGCCAGGCTGCTCTTTGATGAAAGCTTAAGGCAGAAAGCTTTGTGTACCAAAAATATTATTTTACATGTGCTGGACAGAGAAATGAATAAAGTAATAGAAATTAAGCTGATGCCTTAAATAGCATAAATAAGTTTCCATAATTTCATAAGCAAGCAAGCAAAAAAACCTCCTTTCCCCAAGCAGAATCTACTTAGATTTACATGAGGCCACAGTGTTGTTCCAATAGGTAAATAGTGTCCTCAAATGCTGGCAGGCATATCCCAAACTCAAGGTCATGACTACCATGGCTGCAATCGAGCCCGTCTCTAACAGATGCTGCAGTGCTAACAGCAGTACTTCTCTGGAGAAAGATTAAAAACCTTTAAAGCCAAGGCCTCTTGTTTCCTTATTTAATTACAGTGAGGAAGAAACCCCAAACCACTCCAGTTCACCCCACTAAGAACAGGCTCAACCTTTCCTGCGGGAATGGGCTGAGTAACCTCTTCCATGCAGGAGCTGAAAGATCCAAACCCCAACATGGGCTACAATGTGTTGGGAGAAACCCTAAAAGCAGTTTAATGTGGTTCAGCGAGATCCACCACGGGCTGAGAGGTGAACCCAGAGCAGATACATCATCATGGAATGGTTGGGGTTGGAAGGAACCCTAAAGACCATCCAGCTGCATCTCCCTGCCACGGGCAGGGACACCTTTGGTGTGCAGGGACACCTTCCACTAGACCAGGTTGCTCCAAGCCTCATCCCACCTGGCCTTCCTGTTGCCAAAACAGCTGCTGTGACCTCGTGAGCCACCTCAGGGGAGGCAAACCCAGCACAAACCCCTGGCAGATGTGTCCTTTGGAGTGTGATCCCACCCCAAACGTGGCAGAGGAAGAAGTGTAGTGTGTGGAGAGACAACTGAGCAGTACTGGTTATCAGGAGCTGTGTCACAGCCTGGCCACATCCTGTGGCACAGCCGGAAGCTCCAGGGACTGCACCCACCCCGGAACTGAGGCACAGCCCCCACAGAACCAGCAATGTGGGCAGCAGGTGATGAGGCTGCTGCTACTTCAAGCAGAAAGTCCAGGGAAGCACTTTGTGATGAGTGTCCTGCACTGGAGATGGAGGATGGAGGTTACTCTCACACAAGAAACCACAAAGCAGCAGCACCGCCCTCCACGTGGCTCCCTGGAGCACCGGCAGCATCCCTGGTGAAATGTGACTCCATCCCTGCTTCTCTCCTGGAGGATCTGCACTGCAGGGCCTGGCAGGGATGTGGATGGAGTAAAACACAAGGGTAAAACCAAACATCCCCTGGCTTTGGCCCCACACATCAAGAAACAAACACCAACCATTTTTCTCATCTCAGTGGCATGGAGAGACTTTTCACAGAATGCCAGAATATCCTGAGAGTTGGAAGGGACCTACAGGTCCATGAATCCNTGCCCCTGACCAGGAGCCCCAGGTCCCTTCCCACGGTGCTGCTCTCCAGCCTCTCATTCCCAGTCTGTCCCTGCATGCAGGGCTGCCCCATCCCAGGGCAGGATCTGACATCTGCCCTTGTCACTTGCCACATGGTTGGGGATTTCCCTGCCCTCACATTTGTCAGAGTCTCTGTGCAGGGCAGAGTTTACTTGGCGTTGAGGCGGTACTCATCCTACAAGCAAATTCCTGATCCTATGGAGACATCATCCCTGAGAACTGGGGAGCTCAACACAGCAGCAATTGTCTCTCAGACGATTCAACATCTGTGTGAAGCATTAGCAAAATGAGTAGCTGAGACATCAAGCAGATGCAGCCTATTTAATTAAGGCTCTGACTGCAATGAGCTAAAAAGAAACATTTAGCTCTAGGAAAAAAAATAAAAATAAAGAGGCACAGAGACCAAAGCATCCCTGACATTGCTCAGGCATGATATCATCTCTACAACACCTACTTCCACAGGCAGGAGTCACAGCTGACACCACCCCCGCACACAAGGGAAAGGAAAGGTCAGAGACAATTGGGAAACGGGACATGCAAAGCACCTGGATGGTATCTGCAAGCTCTAAAGGTGAGGGGAAAAAACACTCCCCCCCACAAACAAACGTCAGTACTTTTTGTTGCCTCCTCCTTTCAGCCAGCCAAGATCACAGCAGATGTCACCCGTGCTCCGAGAGGACCTTGGCCATTGCTCAGGATCACAGAGCCCGTGACCCTCGGGGGCTGTCTGGAGCACAAACACATCCCCAGCAGCTTCCTACCATGCTGGACCTGCCTGCCCAGGGGTCTCAAGGCCGGGCCCTCCATTCCTCTCCCATCCCAAAAGCTCCTTTTCTCTGACTCCCTGCTTGTGTAGCTCCAGTCCTGTGCTGGTTTTGCTGCCAGGGCTGTTGGCATTGTCCTGCCATTGCTCTTCCCTTGCCAGGAACGGTGGATCATGAGGAGCTGCCTTGTTCTAACACCAGGCTCTGGGCAGAGGAAGCCCAGGCAGCTGCTTCCCAACTGCTGGTGACTTGTAAAGGCAGCTCAGAGTCTGGAAAAGGAAGAGTCAGCTCCTCCAAAACGCCAGGAAACAGCCTCCCCTTGCGCCCTGCTGCAACCATCTTGAGGTTTTCCAGGAGCCAGCAGAGTTCCCGACAGATCCTGCCCTCCCTCCAGAGGCAGAATGGCCGCAAAAAGGACTCCAGGAGTCTCACGACTGCTCCATCAGTGCCAGCCCCAGCAGCACTCCATGCTCCCCTCTGCTGCCAACACTGCACAGAGGTTTAACAACAACCAGGAAAACCAGCAAGGCAGGGGAAAACCAGCAAGGCAGCAGTCAGCAAGCCCCTACCTGTGTTCCTGGCCTCAGCAGGTCACTCCTGCAGAGGGTTCAGCCCTGCTCTGCACCCTCTGTCAGTGCTGGCAGGAGCCATGGCTGAGCTTCCTTTTTCAAAAGAGGGGAAAAAACCTCCCTGTTTGTTTCATGGGCGGCCGCAGCCCGGAGGCTCCGCAGCTGGGGAGGGGTCAGACACTGGGGAGGGGTCAGACACGAGGCCACCTCCCTCCTCTGTGACTCCAGGGGCCGGCCACATCCTGCTGCCTCTGGTAAAACAACCCTTCAGCACAGCCCAGGGAGCAACGCAGCTCTTCAAATCAGGGATTTGTCCAGTTTCCTGTCCGGGAAGCCAGGCTGCTGTCCTTGAATCCCACTGAGTCCAGCTTGCTTGTAACCCTTGGGTGGGGAGCCTGTGACAGCCACCGTAGAGGGGAACCACGATCCTGCTTCCCCCTGAGCCATTCCCAGGGCCCTTAATGCCAGACCAGAGTTCCCAACAGAGGACACAAAACCCCCTGACTGATAAAGCAGTCCTGATAAAGGTATTTTGGCTGCACTAAGCATTTCAAGTAAAAACCTGAATTTACAGACTGAGAAACAGAAGAAAAGCAGCTTCAAACAGGCAACTTGCACAAAACAGCCAAGACGGACGCACACGCACATTTTTTCCATAATTCCACCCCCCTCCTTTCACAAATCCCTTCCCATGGTCACTCTGCACTAGCTCAGTGTCTCAGGACAGGATGATCCTGGTTCTCTCCAATCAAAGGAGAGATTTTACTACAGAGAGCAGGGACCAGAACAATCCTGGCAGCTGCACTGCACTAATGGCAGCCAGTTTCTGCGCCTCCAGAGCCAGTCTGGCAACAAACGAGGGCTTGTCTTCCGGGACGAGACTTCCAGCTGCTCTTTTGAATGGATTTGTGATATGAGGAGCGAAGGTCTGCCCCGTGCTTACCTCGGGTAGGGCAGGGCAGGGCAGGGCGAGGAGGGCTCAGTGTGGCTGGAAGGCACCTCTGGCCATTCATAATCCCAGCCAGCCGGCACTTCCACGTCAGCCGCTTCCTGTCTGGCACTGACTCCAGCCTCCCGGCCCAGGGAGCTGCCAATGTTTTCCCAAAAGCTAATCCTTCCCCTCTGCAAGTTGTGTCTTTCCTGCCGCAGGATCACTCCGTGTTGCTGCAGGAGAGCCGAGCTGTTCCCTTCGGCATTGCCTTCCCCGTCCGCCCCCCGCGCTCAGGCCCGGCAGCTGAAGCTGCTCGGAAGTTTCTGGAGAAGGAGCAGCTCGACCCAGCCCAGCTGCACCTCCAGCCCCAGCCCGGGCACACACCAGCACCACTTCATTCTGCTGCTCTGCAGGACAGCATCCACCTTTCCCTTTTAGGAAGTGTTTTAGCAGCAGCCTTCAGAACCAAATCTGAACAGGGGCACGCTGGAAATGCCAAATTCCCAAGGTTTGGGCAAACAAAGAGCCTTTTGTCTTTCACCAGAGTCAACTTTAAGAAGGTCCCGCCTGTTGCCAGCCACCCCCAGGCCCAGCTATTCCAATCTGCTGCACAATTTGGAAAATCCCAAGTAAGAAAGGGCACAGTTCTCCTGGGACTTCCCACGTCTCCAAGCCCTTCCTGGAAAGAGGGTGGCTTAGGAGAAGGGAAGAGGTTGGTTTAGGAGCAGGACAGGCTCTTTACACATCTCCAAGCCATGGAGAGGCAGAGCCCATCTGCAAGGCCATATGCACGAGAAAAGGAAAAAGCATAATAAAAGACCAGAAATAGTTATCCTGGGCTTTAACTGGGCCCTGCAAGGCCAAGCATTCCAGACAATCCTAAAGCCCAGTTAGTTAATGGAATAAAGGGAAGAGCCCTGTTAAACCATATCTGGGATAGCAGAGGACGCATCAGAGGTGAGGGGAGCTCTGGCAGAGCCCATCAAGAGCTGCAGGTGGGAATGCTGCTGCTTGGAGCAGAGAGCCCAGGTCAGCCAGCAGTGAGACACCAGCATCTATCCTGGGCAGATGGATGAACGGGGAGTTTATTGCCTGGCTTTAAGCTCAGGATTTACAATCAGACCATGGGCAGTGAGAGGAGGGACGTTATGGGTGACACTGCTCACACTGCATAGGGATGCTGTGGGAGTGCAGGTGAGGCAATGAGTGCTGGGGAGGCTGGAAAACCCAGTCTGGCAAGGGAGAGGGAAGGCAAGAAACTCAAATTTCCAGCGTGGTTTGTCCCCCTTGCCTTCCTCCCCACAGCCACAGAGGGAGAGAAGCCTCACGAGAAAATAAGTTCTGTAAAAGGCCCCTCCTGCTTCCCTCCCCAGAGAGGAGCAGATGCAGGTCAGGCAGCAGATGCTGCAATTTCCAACTGTTCCCGTGGAACAGCAGTGACTGCAGGGAGCCCCACAGAGCCCCGGGTGTTAGTGACTCAGGGCCAGCCCTGCTGCCTCTTACGTGACATCTGCATCCATTGCAATGTCAGAGGCCGCTGCTGGAAGGTTTCCAGGGCTCCAGCCAGGATGGGGCTGCGTGTGGAGGCAGAGCTAATCCGCTGCAGGCTTTGCAGGGCTGTGCTGAGCTGACAAGCCGGGTCAGGACTCCAGCACGCAGGTTAACTGCACACAAAGTATTTCCAGGGCAGAGCACGGCCAGGGACGGTGCGGTAGGAGCAGCTCCCTCTTTTCCAGGTCCCAGAGCAGCCTGGTCCTTTGGGAAGGCCTCTCACTGTCCCCACTACAGGGCTGGAAGGGCAGGGTGGTGTTTATTAAATCCCAGCTGAGCTGCTCATCTCTCCCTGCTTGTGCAGGCTCTGTACTGTTCTCGCTGGACAGGGTTATTTCACAGCAGTTCCATTTCCTCCAACTTTGGGATCTGCCCCCACCCAAGTCAAAGCAAACATCAGTTTGGAGCACGAAATTTGCATTAGGATGATAAAATGACTATGGCACCATTCTAACAGTGGGCTGGGATCCCAGGAAGTGTGGGATCACACCCCAGGGCTGAGCTGGAGCACGAGCTGGCCACACGGCCAGCCTTTCCCAGAGCATGGATAATCCCAGGGACAAACATCCCTTTTCCCCATGTTAATGTCACACGTTGGGATGAATGGCAGGATTGTTCCTTGTTGACAGCAGAGGCCCACGAGGCCTCTCCTGCCCAGGCAGGAGATACAGGAGTAACTCAATCCCTTAGCACAGCTCCAGGCACAGAACGAGCCCACGGATGTGGAGCTGGAGACCACCTCAACAGCAACCACATCACACAGCAAAAGGAGAAGGATGCAAAGGCAGCCAGACAACAGCTCCAAGAGAGGCCTGCAGAAAATACAGGGCCTTTCAGTGCAGCCATGGGGCCAGCTCAGCTCCTGCTGCAAGTTCAGCCATACTCTGGGTGGCTCCAGCTCATCTTCTGCCCCATGAGTTCCCTGGGATCAGCACAGAGTCACACATGGGAGTGTCTGGCAGCATCACCACAGTGGCCTCGTCTCACTCACACTGACCCAAAACCAGCACCAGCACTTTGGGACCCCAGCCAGGTTTTCTGGAGGAAGTCAAAGCTGTCAGAGTGTGATGGATTGTTTTGCTCTGGCTTCACCCACTTGCAAAAGTTCTTGTTTTGCTGGGGTTTTTTTTTCTGGCCTTCGCTGCCTCCATCCCTTCCTCTGCCCTCCCTTCTGCTTCATGTACCCAGAGCAACAACCCACCCCATTTCACCAGGAGCAGAGCAGCACCTCCACCACACCAGCAGCCCCAGAGAGAAGCAGGCAGCAGACCAAACCAGGCCTCAGGGATAACCCTGCCTTCCAGGGGCATCTGGAAAAAGGAGGATAAAGGTGCAGCCTAAGGTGCACTCTTTATTGACAGCATTAGCTGGGTATTACATATTCCTAAAGATAAGCTGATAAACCTCCAGCAAAGCTGGTTCTGGATCCACTTACAGCAGCATTTATGGCTCAAGAACCAGAAAATACTTCTCTGTCTTACTAGAAGTTAAAACTCAGAAATTGAAAGCAATTCCCTTCCCAGACCTGTGGGCAGGATTGAAAAGGTTTTGCAATCTCTGTGCTCTGACCCCAGATACTTTCACTACTCACAAGGGACATTTTCTCTCTAATTAGTGTGGCCATGGAGATCCCTGGCCCTCACAGAGGAGCAGAATGACCAAGCACAGTACAGGTCTGGACAATCCAACCTCCAAAATGGGACTAAATCACCCCATTCCAGTGCAGGGGGTACTTTTCACCCCATCAGCAGAAGGGCCATTAGATGGGGACAAGAAAGCAGCTGGCACTACAGCTCCAGAGACAGCTGAAGTGAAGCAGGACAACTTTGCTCAGGGTGCTGAGCCTATTCCAAGCTCCCCAAGCCTTGGCCACGCACATGGGAGAGCCCATTTCCACGTCTGATGATGGCACAGGTGACAGTGCAACCCCACGTGTCAACAGAGCATCCCAGGAGCTGCAGGGTGAGCCAGGCACAGGGAACCAGCTCCCTGCTCAGCACCTGCACTCATCCTCGCTATAAACCAACAGCTCCAGGTTTTGCCACCATTGGCAAGAATTCCCAATACTCCTCTCCCTCTTTCTGGAGATTTTGAAGAGTCATAAGCTCACCTCAGGTTCACCTCACAGTAAGTGACTAAGAGAGAAAGTGAATCTGAAACATGGGACACACAGTCCAGGGAACAGCGACAAACAGGGAGCTGGACGTGAGCCTAAAGTTGGGAAAGGAAGCAGAGAGCAAGGACAAAGCCCTGGGGACTGTGATAAACAGGTGGCTGGGGAAGTTTCACAGTAAAATCCCTCCCTTGCCCTACAACTTGGCAGAAGATTTCCAGGCCAGAAAGGGGCTTTTAACAAATTCCCCCTGAATTTCAGGAGAAAAAAACTCTATCATCACTGTAACAAAGGGATAGAAATCCAGAAAGTGTGGCCACTCTGCAGCTCCAAGCTCTAGGAGGAGTGAATCCTGCCTTTCACTAGCACTGACAGAAATGCTTTTCCCAAACATCTGTGCTGGACACTGGACAACTCCAGATCCCCTGTCCTTTCCCTCCAGAGGACTTGCTGCCCTTTCCTTTTGCCTGTCCTTCTCACACAGCTTTCTTTGAAGGAGCTGAGCTTACTGTACCACAGATCAGAGCAGAGGCAGCTCTGTAAGATCAGGATTCCTGAGCCTGCAGCAAGAGACAGAAGCAGAGCAAGAGTTTGCTTTCA
>VXBB01001133.1:0-30664 GCA_013399915.1 Illadopsis cleaveri | reverse complement strand
AGCAGCCCTGAAGACATATTTCATGGCTAAGGATTAAGTCAACCTTCCCTGGCATAAGCACAAGCAACAAACTGTGCTACTGTTGATAAAGTCCTGCTCAGTCCCTGTCCCACACAGATGAAGGTCATGGGATCATCCTGAGCTGCTGAATAAATAGTGCCCACCCCTCCCTCCCTCCCTCCTCCCCTCCCTCCTCCAGTCATGTCACCAGGATCTCTTTGGGCTAGAAAGGGTTAACACCACAGTTTGTAAAAAGTTCTGAAAACAAAAAGGTAACATACAGCCTTAAAATGTCTAAACTGCAACCAATGGTGGAGTTAACTGAAAGCACGTGCCCCAGGGTAGTACATGCGTACGAGGGAGAAACTTAACACTTGGGTCTGCTCGTCTTTACACGTCGGGTGTGTTTCTGGTCGTTGGAATATTTTATAAGGAATATTCAGCACTTGGACAATGTCTCTTTCATCTCATCCAACAAGTTGCTAAGCAGGGTAGAATCATTACATTTCCCATCTATGGATACAGAGTTCTCTCCCTTGGAAAGGAAAAATAAAAAAGAAAAAAAATCCATTAGCTCCTCTTCCAAGTGGGGATAAATGTGTTCCCAGGCAAACTCAGGGACTGGAAAGAGGAAAGAGGAAGGCAGGGAAGGCTCCAGGTTTAGCTTCTCTCAGGGGTTACAATGCTCTCACCTTTTTTACCAATAGGCAGACATGATGGCCTTGGATAGAACGGCTGTACATGGATGCACACGAATCAACGCGTTCCACAACTGCAGAGAAACAGCAATTTCATTTCATTCAATTCAATTTTAATNAATAAATCAAATATATAAAAAAAAAAAAAAAAAAAGAGGCCTTCTGGTCCAGCACCAGCCTCTGCTAGAAATATACATCAACTACAGCAGCCCTGAAGACATATTTCATGGCTAAGGATTAAGTCAACCTTCCCTGGCATAAGCACAAGCAACAAACTGTGCTACTGTTGATAAAGTCCTGCTCAGTCCCTGTCCCACACAGATGAAGGTCATGGGATCATCATGAGCTGCTGAATAAATAGTGCCCACCNAGGAAAAATAAAAAAGAAAAAAAATCCATTAGCTCCTCTTCCAAGTGGGGATAAATGTGTTCCCAGGCAAACTCAGGGACTGGAAAGAGGAAAGAGGAAGGCAGGGAAGGCTCCAGGTTTAGCTTCTCTCAGGGGTTACAATGCTCTCACCTTTTTTACCAATAGGCAGACATGATGGCCTTGGATAGAACGGCTGTACATGGATGCACACGAATCAACGCGTTCCACAACTGCAGAGAAACAGCAATTTCATTTCATTCAATTCAATTTTAATCCAAGCCTTGCTTCCCCCAGAGAGCAACCACTGCTCTGCCTGGCCTCGAGGAACAGAGGCTTCTACAGAGGGGAGCAGGAAGTCAGGGTTAAGATGTGCCTGGCTTCTCTCTGGGACATTTCACAATCACAAGGTGAGTCATTTGTCTCCTAAGCCACAAAACCACGGCTCAGAATGCAGATTTCTTCCCCAGAAATACTTCCAGTGA
This sequence comes from Illadopsis cleaveri, assembly GCA_013399915.1. Lineage (NCBI taxonomy): Eukaryota > Metazoa > Chordata > Aves > Passeriformes > Timaliidae > Illadopsis > Illadopsis cleaveri. The sequence continues at coordinate 29,114 of VXBB01001133.1, read as the reverse complement.
GGCAATGTCTAACGTGAACTCCAGAGCATGATGAAACAGCCAGTTGTTTTGCTTCAGCCAGTGCTTGTGTTTTAATTAATAAACTCAAACCTGGATAGCTGGGGCTCTCCCTCACTGAAACAAAGCACTGGGGAAGGAGTCTGAAGCCCTGCCGATCAAACCCATCCTCCAGAGGACAGTTACAGCCTGAGCTCCACACCAGCTGCTCCCATGATACCTGTCACATGCCTCACTGGGCTGCAGGAATTCCACAGGGACACAAGGAGAATTCATTTTGCAGAACACTGCATGCTTTGAGTGTTGCAAAACTGGAGAAACTCTCCCAAATGTATTTAATCTGGACATCACCTGTTCTTGTGATTGCTGAGCCCATGAACTGTTGTGCTCACCAACCACAGCAGAGATTTTAGAATATGGAATTCTGCAAAAGGTTCTGCATCAAGGAAGACTCACCTGAAAAATGATGATGAAAACAGATCTTTGCCAGTAGATGTTGGAAAGAAATGCTAATTCCATCTACTTTAATAGAACTCATGTGCAGATCTCCAGACTCTAGGAGCTTGGCAAAAGCATCACTGCAGAACAGGAAGGAAAGTAAATGTTTCATTAGAAAGGCAAGTGAAATCTGTCCCATCAGCCCCATGAAACATGTCAGGATACAGAAGCTCAAGTGCTACCAAGCTTAGCAAAATGGATTTACAGTAAATATGGAAACCACACTCCAGAGTCCACTGGAGCAACCTGTACCCTCTTGCTGCCAGAGCTGCCTCTGCCAGGGCACAGAGCTCCCTCTGCAGAGCCACTTGAAACAGGCCACTGGACATATGTGAGCAGCCACCCCTTACAGAGACACTGCCCAAGCCCTCGGGAGCAGGCAGAGCTCAGCCTGCCAGGGCCAGCACAGGCACTCACCTGTAGCAAGGCGTCGTGATCAAGTATGAAGCACAACTGAAGTGCAATTTGAAATCTAGTTTTTCATGGGTTGAACCTTCATCATTCTGCAAAAAGGCAAAGGAGAGCAGATGAGTGGGAGCCCTGAGGCAGCAGGAGGAAGAGCCACCCCCACCCACCACTCAGGCACCAGCCAGGAGCTAAGTTCCCTCTGAAACAGTCTGGCTGGGCCTGAAGGATCAGTCTGAGAACCATCCCACCACAACATCAGTCCACTCAGAGATTTGATACATGCACCTACAACAGAAAAGGGACACAGTGGGCTGCAGTTCTGCCTGCACTCTGCTGAAATAAACTGAGCAGACTGAGTTTAAACTAACACTTGGAGATGTGGTTTTACAGTTCATTATTTCCTGAGCAAAATATTAAATTAATAGTTCCCAGATTCTTAGGTGCTAAAATAGGACTAGCATGCTATTTTTAAAAAGCCCTTAAAATAGAGATAATGGCTGACTCAGGAGTAGCCACAACTGTCTCCATTCATTTCCTTTGAGCTGCTCATGCAGCTCTTTCATTAATAACTGTACTGAAATAACATTGGAGACCCACACAGCCTTATCCAGCTCAACACCTATTAAACAATGCCTTCCGCTGACCTCACTCTTGGTCTGGGTCTCCACTCTTAATAACTGCATCTAATTCTTCTTTTTGTTTTCCAGCCTTGTACCAGGCTGAGGTGTCCAAATGAGATCAGGAGCACACCCTGGTTCTCTGTCTCCCCTGCCCAGCAGATCAGTGTGATTTTCTAGCTGACAGTGTGGCACGTGTTTCAGGCTGCCTTGCTCACACGCTGCCAGGAATGACAATCTAGGACGTGCTGACGCAGGATTGGGGGCACTCTTTGCACAAGATGTCATGTGAAAATGTTCCTCACAGAATGGGCTGGTGCAGCAGGGATGAAATGATGCCTATAAAAAGCTTGAGAGCAGAGCTTCCCACCCAAGTCCGGCTCCCTGACGCAGTTCCCAAGGAAGCAGAGGCAGTTGAGAGTTGCACTTACTTTGACTATAAAGGACAGCGTTCCTTTTAACTTCTGAGCCATAACAATACTCTGAAGTGTAAACACAAACTGGGCTTCATTAGAGATTCCTAGTGTGAAGAGAGGAGAGGGAAAAGTCAGGTCAGAGCATGGTTTCCAGATCTAAGTAATGGTTAGAACAAACTGACTTATGTGCAGACTATTTTTGAACCAAGTTTGAAATTCTGAGTTGGAAGAGAGTTCTACACACAACTGCTGTAGTGAGTCAAGAATGTTACAGCACTTGGGTCTCTCAGAAGCAGCAATAGGAGCTGACATTTGGTGGAGGTTATTGAGCAAGTGCCTGGGTAAAGTGTCACATATTCAAACTATTTGCACAACTGGATTTATATTCTAAACATTTCAGAGTAGCTTTCAGAACTAATTTGAATTCTAATGTTTCCATGTTTTTCTTTTAATATGCATGTCTGTGCAAGAACTGCCTCACACAGATTTAAAACAAAATCAAATACCCCACTGCTTTTCATGGGGGATTGAAAAGCACCCTGATGCCACTCCAGCCCTCTGTGAGCTGTTTCAGAATTCAAATTAATGCCTCGGTGAAGGAAGGGGAATTCAGGGGAGTTCATTGATTTGATGTACTACTGTGCTCTGCACAAAACCATTATCCTTCACTTCTGTGCTTAATACTTCTGGAAGGCTCAGCCCCCCTCCTTGCACATCCCCATCACAAACCTTCACTGCAAAGGGTCTCTGTCATTCAAACAGTGGGACAAGAGCTCCAGAATAAATCCAGAGTGGATTCTAACACTTCACAAACCTATTACCTCATTTCATTTTAAATCTCACAGCAAACACATCCTGAATTTTGGATTCCCGTAGTCAAAGGTGTGCCAGCCTGCAGACACCTGGAAAGGGAACTCAGATATTTGGACTCCCAGCCCTAGATTAAAGCTTTGCTCTTGCTGTGCAGAACCACCTGCATTACAGCCAGACTGGGAGAAGGCTTATCTTCTCCAGAGAACTGTGGGAAAGCCCAGCAACACCCAGGCAGAGATGTTTCTCTGGAAAACAGCAAGAAGTTCAAGCAGCTCTTCCCACAGGAGGGCAGTGCAGGGCCAGCCACACTCCAAGAGCCCTGTGCAAAGCTGTGCATACCAGGGGGGAGCTGGAAGGGCACAGGTATCCCATCATGTACTGATGATCCTTCTGGTCGGAGCATTTTAGTGTTGAGAGAGTCCAGGACATTCAGTTCCATGCTCTTAAGGAAGCTAGTGCTTTTGTTCTCAAAGATAACAGACACAGTAACTTTGCTGTCATTCTGGAGGTTTCCTTGAATATCATAGGTCTGCAAATGAAGGGAAAAATGTCACAGGGAAGAGTCAGAAACTTCAAGGAATAGAACACAGCATGGGGATAGAATCAGGTTCAAAAGGGAAGTAATTTGGTATAGCTAGAGGATTACAGAAACACACTGGTGATCAGCTAAGGATTGTGAAAATATCAACTTAGAAATTAAAGTGGGACACCCAAAGAAAGGAAATGGATCTTGGTTCTAGTTCTACTTTCTGGGATTGAAACAGTTCTTCAGTTATCTGATGGCTACATGAAGTCACTCCAGCATCCCCAGGGTACCCCTCTCTCAGGGACCATGTGACAACATTTGGAATGAACACCCCAAACTCACCATTTTAATGTAGGGGTTTTCAGCCAGAAGGCGGTAACTGGACATGGGCTGAAAAACGAGAGAGAAATCACAGTCACAGCAGAACTAAAGACTCTGACAAGGGCTGTCACTGTCCTCCCTCCCAGCCAGCTGAGCCCTCCCTGTCCCCAGGCCTGGGCACAGCTACTCACTGGTAGTGGCTCATCCTCTAGTGTCCCATTCTGCACCGACTCCGGGGGCTCCTCCTCGCTGTGATGACTCTTCTTTTTGGATTTCTTTTTATCTTTTGATTTCTCTTCTTTCTCTTTCTTGTGCTTCTTCTTCTTATGCTTGGAGGATTTCTACCAAGAAGAACAAGAAACTACAACAAATCCTTACAGAAACCCTTGACTTCTATCCATAACCCCTCTACCATACTTCCAACTCCAGACTCTTGCTCTCTGCACTTCCTGAACAAAGTTTTCCTTTACTGCAGAACCCAAAACAGAGCTACCATTCCTTAAATCCCAAAAGTAATGGGAGTGTGGAGTCTTAGTAAACCCTGCTCCCTCCTCAGCTGCCCACACCTTATCCCAAAGCAGTCTGGAAACAGCACAAGGCTGAATCTCTCCAACTGTTTGGAAGCTCAGCTTTAACTGGGACTTTTCCCTTGGCTCAGGGAACAACCAAACCTCTGACCACGAGGTGTTCACAGCTCCTCAAGGATGCAACACCTGCAGGCAGTCACTGCACTGAACAGGTGCTGTTGGTAAATCCTGCGTGCTGCTTTTTGAGGAATTTGAGACAGCAGGAGAATATGGCTGAAGGGTGACAGCAACTTCATAGAACCAGAGAATTGTGAAGGTTGGAAAAGATCTTTAATATCATCAGTCCAACCATCAGCCCAGGGCCACCACATCCACCACTAAACCATGGGGAGCATGGTGTCCACAGCTGCCACATCCACAGGTTTTCTGAACACTTCCAGGGACAGTGACTCCGCCACTGCTCTGGGCAGCCTGTTCCAATGCCTGACAATTCTTTCCACTAAAAAAAAAAAAAAAATCTTTCCTAACATCTCATCTAAGCCTCCCCTGGTGTAACTTGAGGCAATTTCCTCTTAACTTGAACCACTTACCTTTCCTTCATCCTCCTCCTCCTCATCCTGCTCTTCCCTTTCTTCTTTTTTTACCTCTTGAGATTCAGCCACCACAGCAGTGCCCATTCCAGGCTCGCTCTGAGGAGATGAGCAGAAGGATTCTGACACTAATGGAAAGCAGCTGAAACAACCCAATCCCACACCAAAAGAAACTCAACAGTGACAATTGCTCTCAACTGTTATTTCAGAAATGACATTAGGCTAACATGGTATCAAGGTTTTCATTTTATGCTTCTGAAACCCAGCAAATGATCACCTGAGGACGCGATTCAAAAGATTTCCTCCAAGGAATCCATCCCCTTATATTCCTTGTCTCTTCCTCTAGACTTTCCCATCAAAATTCATGAGAATTTTCCTTTCACACTCTGTCTTTCATGTCTATTAATGTTGCTAGAGTCTACCTCATACTGGGAAATAAAACCATACAACTGCATAACATTATACCCATCAATAACAAAATCAACCAAGCCTGGAGCTGCATCTGTATTTCTATTTCTATTCCTTGATCTGCACAGAACAAGCTTGAAGTCTCCCACTACAGTTTCTCTGACCTGGGCAGACACAATATCTCTGCTCCCCAGCAGGAAGTTGAGGAGATGAAGCTGATGTTCCCCTCTGTACTGCAGCATGACACAGCACTCCTGCACAGCTCACAGGCAAGAAATAACCAGAGAGGTTTCCTCTGATAGGGGAAGATTCCTACCTGTGGCTGGGGCGTGGGAGCAGCTGGTGGAGCAGTGGAGAGCCAGAAATCCAAGTCCNAGGATTCTGTGACTCTACAACAATTGAATCAAAACCTTAAGCTCCCATGGAAATGCAGCACTCCAGAGTGCTCCTCATGCACAGATGCTGTGATAGACCCAGGAGCAAACACACCAAGAAGCTTCACTTTAGCCCCTGAGCACTTCCAAAGCCGGGCTCAGCTGACAGCCCCTGCCCAGCCCCCCACAGCAGGTATGCCCAGCATTCCAAGGGCTGCAGTGCAGAGGGAAAGGGCAGCTCTGCAGGGGGTTTACAGGTGGATACTTCAAATCCTGAGAGTAACTGGCAGCTAATGGCAGGGTTTACAACTAAAAGGTTCTGGAGTACATGGGACACAGGATGCAGAAAAAATGACACAACACCAGTTCCAGATATTTTGCTAGGAGTTCCCCACTTGGAGAACAGACAAAATATCAGCAAACTCAGCCTCCACATGAGCTCTGGCAGATCTGCTGTGTAGGCTGCAGTAAGCTGAATTCTGCTAAATTAGGAGGCTAAGTAAACATTATTTTTATTAACAGAAACCTTTAAATATCTGCTGCTACAGTTGTGAAAATTTAAGGAAATAGAGGTTGAATGCATTCAGCTGTTTGAACTGTCAAATGTGACTGTTCCTAAGCAACAAACTGAACTCGGCAATAAACAGCAGGAGCTAAAATAATGCAAATCCTAGAGAATTACCTTTTTTTCTTCTTCCTCCTCCTCCTCTACCACCTTTTTCTCTTTCTCTTTCTTCTTTCCTTTATCTCTCTCTTTATCTTTATGTTTCTTTTCCTTCTTTTTGGGTTTCTTGCTCTTCTTCTCTACTAGGGGAACTTCTGAGTCTGGTGACTTCAGGGTCTCGACATTCCTGTGTCTCTGCACTGGCAGCTTCTCACTGTCTGCTAAGGGTCTTGAAAAGAAAGAGCCCATTACCTGCTGCAAACAGCCTTCCTCAGCCAGATGACTTGTCCAAGACAAGGTGTACTTTGTTTTTAGGGAGCTGGGCCCCCAAGCCTGAAATCAGCACATACTTCTATACCTGGAGTTAATTTATGCAACTGCAGACATTGCCCTTGAGGGTTAGGAGTCAGAAGAAACAATTGGAAGGTGACTGGGAGCCAAGGTCTGGCTGTTTAACCCTCAGAGGTGCCAGCCAGAGGCCTGCAGGCTGGGTAACACCCACAGAGGAACAGCTCCATGCAGTGTTATGCTGCGTTTCCATGGAATCCCTCTCCAAGGAAAAGCAAGGATGTGGAACAGCAGTTCCAACAGAGTGGAAATTTGAGCAGTGGAATGCCAGCATGGCTCCAGCAGCCCTTGAAGGGTGTGGGGTTTGCTGTTCTTGATGAATAGATCAGTCCAATTGGGAATTACTCTAAGTCATTTTTATTTTGGAAGTTTGCACTATGAACTTCTATTCTACCATCACATTTTTAAAGTTAGATGTAACTTCAGGCACCTGCTTCCAAAAAGCACCAATAGCAGTTCATATTTACTGTATCCTAAATCCACTACTTGGGGAAAAAAAGACCACAAAAATTTCTCTCACTCTTGTCAAACACTTCCAGAAATCAGCAAGAATTTCATCAACTGCTTCTTTTTCTATTTCTTAGCTTTTATTTAATATGTTAATTTTCATATTTGCACAGCAAATATCAGTTCAGGAAGATTTCTAATGGCCTCAACTGCCTCAATTTTTTGCAAATATTGCATTAAGAATCAGAACCAATTCATTTTTCACTTTCAGACACTAAGAGAAGATTAAACAGCAAACAGGCCTCATCTTTTACTATTTCATATACACCTGTACAGGAACAGCATTGGTGCTGAAAGCCAGTGACAAAACAGACTCACAAATGTGAGGGTCTCTGATTTAACAGTTCCACCATCCTTCAAGGACTTGCACTGTCCAAAATCAACCAACCTGACAAAGGTCAACACTCAGGAGATATTCTTACCTGGAAGGCTTCCCTGAAACCAGACTGCGTGTGAGCGTGACAGACAGAGCAGTGCAAGCACAGAAAGAGAGAGAGAGAGGACACAGACATGAGAAACCATGACAGGAGAGCACAGCACTCATGGCCCAGGGGAGGGAACGGATGGAACAGTCCAATAGCCCTGGATGCCTCCTGGAGCACAGCACCAGGACCTGCTCTGCCAGGTGTGCCCAGCACTGGTGAGAATGACCATGCAAATACAGGGGCTACAGTCAGAAATTAGTTTCCTTTTATACATTTGTCCCTGCAAACTTTGACTGGCCTTCCAAAAAGGGAAGTTCCTCAGAAGCTGTTTTATTCACTTTTTAAAAATGCTGTGACACTTTTTCACAAGGTACTGAGGGGCCAAAGCCCTATAAATTTGGAACTGCAAAGAAAGGCACAGACTCTCACGTATCAGAGAAAGAGAGAGATCCTACACACACCCACATGGGCCAGTACAGTCTTCCAAACTTTACAGGAGGCATCCCCGGACCATAAATCAGCAATTATTTTTAGCATGGTGATTTTGTAAAACAGCAACTAAAAAGATCTCCAAAGCAATCTCCATGTGCAATACTGAACAGCCCAGTGCTCATGGTCATGTGGGTGCAGGGGCTCCAGGTGCTGGCCCTGGCACAGCCCCAGCAGCTGGGGGGGGACCAGCCTGAGCAGGTGTGACAGCAGCTCTGTCACACAACAATTCACAGCAGTGGGACCACCCTGAAGGGCCACAGGGCAGTGGGGTGGGACAGACTGGGTGTTACTGCTCAGTGATCACAACACAGGCTTGCCATGGATACAGAGCTGCTGAAGGGGACAGATGGACACAGGTCACAGCAGAGAGACAGTGGGACACCCAAACCTCAGAGTAACCCACACCTGATCCAGTGACACTGTCTGTGCTTCCAGACTCCTTCAGTCACACTCACACTACATTTAGTGACCCCCCTGCCCCTCCCAAACCTCTCATACTCAGGAGTTGAGATTTTATCATCCAAGCTGCAGTGGGAGACAAAGCTGGATGAGCACCTGAGGTTTCATCAAAGCCATGGGGAGAGACTTCAGCCTTTTCTCCTGGTGGCCTGTACTGCCTCTGCCTGCTCAGCCCCAGCCCTGCCCTCAGGCATTCCCTTATAGCAACTCAGTGAACTCATACGCAAAACTGCCACTTACTTATCCAGATCTATGTCAAGTGCCTTGTAGGGATCATTGGGATCTTTGTCATCTTCATCACTGGGCAAAGCATTCTGCAGGAGAGATAAAGAAACAACCACTGAGGCAGCAAACCACTGGAAATTTTCAAACTCAAGCTTCACACCACCCAAATTAAATTTTTTTTGAGCCCGTGAACCCTGCACCAGGTCAGCTGCAGTCAGGCAGAGTAAGTTATAGGAACAATGCACTTCAATGCAGCATCCAGTTTCAAAATTAATTTAGAACAGAAACCTCCTCTTCATAAACAGCAGGATTTGAATTGCTGCTGTTCGGTTTTGATTAAAGGAAATTTTAGAAACAAATACAGATGACATCATTAGCATCTGCAATTAATTATCATCAGCTGCAAAGCTGCTGACTAGACACCAAGTTACTGTCAAAGTGAAACAGCAGAGCATAATGAATGCTATTTGGACAGTGTTACTTCTAGAGCAGGGATGAACATTGTTTTGTTGGTTTTGATTTTTTTAATAGCTTCAGTGGCAATTCTTGTCTTTTTGGAGGGAAAAAAAAAAAGTAATTTCTTCCCCTGCAAAGAACAGCCTGGGATCATCTCAGTCATTTCTGAAACAGCTCTGCAAGACAGCACAGCTCTGGACCTGCCACATCACAGACTGGCTGCAGCTGTGGGGGCAAAAATCTCTCAAGAGCTGCACAGATAAATCCCAGAGCCCAACCACAGGAACTGACCTCTGGCATCTCCTCTGTGATGATGTCGACGTGGTGAGCTGGAGCGATGTCCTCCTCACTCTCTGTGTGCAGGGAGTTGTGCCGATGGTGTTTCCCCCTCTTCTCCTTTTTCTGTTTTTTCTTTTTCTTGTCTTTCTCCAGTTTCTGTTTATGCCTTCGCTCTTCTTCCAGTTTCACATACTGGTCTGACATGGGCATTCCTAGGGGAAGCCAAGTTGCTTTCAGGTACAGAGCACATGGACTGAGCACTGAAACATGTCAGGAGTGTGCCCTGGTCCTGCTTCCAGTTTCCCAGAGCCAGTCAGATCCACCTCTCCCTGTGCTTCCACATCACCTCATACAGCCCCCAAAGCACAAACTTTGCTGTGCACTGCACCTCTCCAGAAACAGGACAGAGCTCAATCCTGCCCCCTGATTCTTGGCTGCATTATTGCATTACAAGAACACCCAAACACACATTTTAAGGAGAGTTGGTGACATTGCTGCTGTACTAACAATTTTTGGAAAAAACCTTAACTATTTGCACTTAGAACTCACCCCTTGCAATCCAAGGCACTTTATCAACAGCTCTTCAGTGCCTTATCCAACCACTCCTTAGATACACAACTACTTTTGATAACTGAAACAAGATATTCAAACAGTAACTCTACCATTAGATTCTATTTCAGGTCTCCTGATCACCTCTATCAGGCCTCTAAGATATTCTCAAGGTGAGTGCTCCCACACAGAACAGTGGTTCCTTTACACGTTACAGACCTGACAGCACGATATTCCTAATCGCAGAACTCTTTCTAACATTATCTTGAAAGGAACTCAGACTGGAAAGTACTATTTTCAAATGTAAACTAAGGAGAAATATTTAAGACTCTAATGGAAGTGTGTTCCTTGCACTTCAAGTGGAAGGTGGGAGTCCTAAGCAGGAACAACGACTTTTGCCAAACTGAATTTCTTTAATTAATTTTAAAGACTAGCTGTGCTTACCTGGCACTTTTAATGGGACAGAAAGGTCGATCTGGACCACAGGAATATGTTCCACACCTGGAGTGTCTTGGTATCGCTGGGGAAAGAAAGATTTCTTATGTTCTGAGCACTGCCAGCACAGATTTCTGTAAATAGGCACATTACAAAACATCAAGCAGCACAATCCCTTAAGTGAACATTTTAAAGGATAGGAATGGAGCAGCTTATTAATAATCCTGTGTGGTAGCAGAGTGTGTTTTTAAGCCAGTTGGTAACTATTATAAAGGACCCTACTCTTAGCTACAGTGTTTTAACCCCACTACTGCCCTAAAGAATTATTGCAGGTCTCAGAAGAATTTTTGGTTTGGGTATTATAGCTAATAACTTGCCACTTCAGAAGATAAATTTGGAGACTGGAGTTGAGGAACACGGGGCAGTCCTTCAGATATAGAGGGAATAAAGGAATTCTCTCCCTGATAAAGATGTTCATAGACCACAACAACTTTCTGATCCACAGAACGCAGTGTGTGTTCCAGGGTGACCCTCTGCAGGGCTCTGAGTGAGGTGCCTGGGGATGTGAACGATGCCATCACCCAGGGCTGGGACAAACTGCACAGACTCTCCCAGGCTGCTCTGGGGGTACCAGGTCACTCAGGAGATCCTCAGCACAAACAGAAGTTATAAAAACAGTTGTAGGCAGCCACTCCAGCCCATGCATTATGAAGTGGTCAGAACTGCAGGGGAAATAGCAGAATGTCCCAGAGGAGCCTGCAGCTCTGATATTCAGGGAGCCTTCACACAGTGACAGCACAGGCCAGTGAGATATTGCAATTCAGACTCACCTTCTGAGGGGAGGGAGAGCTTTTAATATAAAATGGGTTGTTTGCCTGTTCTTGTTTCCGGGCTTCTCGACGCTAAAAGCAAAAGAGGATTTGCAGTTACAATGTTTGCTTGTAAACAAAGAGATAAAAGACACCAAAGTGCAAAACAAAAGCTCCCTGCATTTTTTGGAACAATACATAACTACTGTGAAAAGACTAGAGCAGAGCAGCTTGTGTGTGATAAAGGAGTTCTGAGTTACCAGACATACTAGGATAGAACTGCAGGTACCATTACTAATTTCCATCCCTGGAAGAGCTCAAGGTCAGGTGGGAAAGGGCTTGGAGCGATCTGGGATAGTGGAAGGTGTCCCTGCCCACGGCAGAGGGTGGAATGAGATGAACTTCACAGCCCAAGCCATTGTATATGATACTATAACTAATACTCCTTAGAATACCCTTTGTTGCTTTTTAATTATAGACTAGAGATAACAATTTCCCAGACATCACTTTTTGATGGCAATTGGAATGTTCCTGTTTTCACTTCTGCAAGGAGAGGAAAAAGTGAAGATTCATAAAATAACAAGTTCTCTCTGTGAAACCAAAGAGGTCAGAGGCAGGAAAGGTGGGACCACTGCTGAGCACAATCATGTTACAGTCATTCACAGAAGCTGCTGAAGTCCATGAGCATCAGCTCACATCAGTGATCAGCTTTCCTGAGCTATGGAGAGCAGAAGTGCTCCCTGGCTAAGTGGAGAATTCACAACAGCCTCCACTGCTCCAGCACCTCTTAGATTACTACTACATTATGTAGGGAAAAGCATCTTAATATTCACTCACTCTGGCCAGTTCCTCTTCATCTATTTCTGGCTGTCTGTGTCTGGAATGCCTTTGTTCCTCCTCATGAAATATTGTTTTGGGCTTTTCATCTTCAGACTCACTGTCTGATGGAGGCTCATTGATCCAGGCATCGAGATCCAGGCTGGGAAGATTTGCAGCAAACAAACAGCTTCACACAGTACCCCTGAGTATTTCAGTGTCTCATCATATACTTTGCTTTATTATTTAAAGTTTAAATAAGGGTTTGGGAAAGAGAAAGAACTTTACCCCTCTGGAACAGGGACTTTCTTCTGTGCTTTAGGAGCCACAGGGTTCAGTTCACCAGCAAACAGGGCTATCACTTCCTCAGCTACAGGAACTTCTTTTACTTGTAGCTTCTGAATGTACTTTATTAGCTGCAAGATGCAAGAAGCCTAAAAACAAATGCAGAAGTGGTTTCAGAGTAATATTTAACAAGCTGAATCAAACAAATCGACTGAAGTCAACAGAAGGTCTTAATTCCCTTCCACTGAGGGAATTAAGAGAAGCAGCATAAACTGCAGGTTTGAGGCAAATGTAAAAAGTCCATATTGAGCTTCTCTTTTAGCTGGGTCCTTTTTGTGCCCTTAAGTACCTGAATGATTTTAAAATTAAATTGTTTTGAGTGAAGATCTTGCTGGCAGCCTTCAGAGATGGCATCAAACTGCAATAACATCTGGGCTTTGTCACTGATAACAGCTTACAGAAAATGTGCATGGCCACAGAGAACCACAGACCTGCTCCAAGGCTTCCCATGATAAATCCCAAAGTCATTTTGTTCTCTTACCCTCTCCTGAACCTCCAGATCTGCACTCTGCACAAACTGAGGCAGGCGCTCAATCATCAGCTGTGTAATTTCCTGAGCTGCTTCCTTTTCCCCAGCCTGCTCCTTCTGCTGCAGGATGGATGCATAGAGCTTCACCATGTTCTGCACATAAACAGCCTGGATGTGGCCTGGCAGGGTTGTAACTTTGGGCCTCAGCATTGCTTCCAGGGTTTGGTTTGCTTCCTCGAGGTGTCTGTAAGGACACAGTACACAGATGAAAGGCAAGCAAAAATAAAATCCAGCAGGCAGTGCTTGATTTGCTTCAACAGATCTCATGCTCTTACTCTCAATTATCTGCTCACAACTAAATGGAAGATGCACGAGAGTTACTGCACTATCACAAACTGAAAGCTAAAGTTTTTTCTAAGTAAAAATGTGATCACACTGGAACAGAATATATTCTCTTACTTCTTCATCTGCAGTTTTCTTTGTATAATTTTTTTTAAGAAAATGAAGGATCTGAGCTGTACCAGCATTCACCCAATATCACACCTACAGTTTGAATTTAAACTAGAGCCAGTGTTCAGGGGCAATTAGGAGGAGACACTAAACCAGCTGGTAAGATGAGACTACAGTACCACACCTGTCCAATCTACCAGAATAAAAGCCAGGTTACAGCTGTATCTGCACAAGCAAGAGAAAAAACATCTGTTGAAGCTAAAAAACTGTATTGGTACAAGAACACTGAAAATTGTGCTACAGAGGGCATTGAAAAATTTTGAGCAAAAAGATGACAACTTTTAATTTCCAGGATGATGGGATTCTGCAAAAACCTTTTAACAAGGGCAAAAGAGGGAGAAGAGAATTCAATGAATGAATTCAAACACAGTGATTGCACATTTTCCCTATAATATAAATAGGGGTAGAGCTTAAGGATTAAGGAGTTCCTTCAATGTTTTAAGATCTAACAGCTTATACCTACAATACCAGAAGGATCCAAAGCTGTTGGAGACTGTCCAAAGGAGGGACATGGAGCTGGGGAAGGGTCTGAGGAGAGGCTGAGGGCACTTGGCTCCTTCAGCTGGAGCAGAGNGGTCCCAGCCCCAAGGCTGCCAGAGCTCCAGGAGCGTTTGGACAACGCTCTCAGGGGTGCTCAGGGTGGGATTGTTGGGGTGTCTGTGCAGGGACAGGAGTTAAACTCAGTGATCCCTGTGGGTCCCTTCTGACTCAGAATATTCTGGGATTCCATGATTCACCATTGTGGCTTCCTGAATGAGTGGGTAAGGCTGGAGAGACAGGAAAAATGACCAGATAATTAAAAATATCTTGTCTAGAAAGAGCTGAGGAGTCGATAGTGTGAGGGAACAAGAGAAAAACAATCACTTTGGTGGCTTTAACCTACATACTCTGAAGTACCCTTCCCTCAAAAACACATTTCAGTGACCCAAAGCTTTGGCCAAGAGCTGCCCCTCACAGCACAGCAGGCCCTGCCCACACTTACTCGGAGAACTCCCCGCAGATCCAGGCAGCAGCATAGAGCACCTCACAGATGCCGTTCCTCTGGGTGTTGCTGGCAATGAGGTGGGCGTTGTCCAGCAGCATGGCCATCTGGGACACTGCAAACTTCCTGATGGCTTTCACCCTGATGGCCACATCCAACATCTGGGCTGCAATCAGGTGCCCGTGCCTCGTGCCCTCCAGCCGCGTCAGCTCCACCAGGATGCTGATGTACCTGTGGAAAGGGGAAGGGATGGGTGGGTATCAGAGGACAACCCTGCATTATCTTTGTGATGAGCTCCAAGCTGAAAGCACTGACCATTCAAAGTTTGTGATGTATTGATAATTGGACTGGCTGCAGATGTCTATGATTTTGGTCAGCAGCTCATCTCGGTACGTCGTCCCTTCGGCTTTGTCCACGTGAATCATCAGTTTCTTCACAATCTCCATCAAGTTCTTCTTGGAGACCTGTTAAAGAGGTGGTGAAGGGTTCAACCACTTTCCTACACAGCCACGTCCTTCCAGTTCCAGTAAAGCAACTGCTGGCTCTTTGCTGGACCTGTATCATGTTAACAAGAAACCAGAACCACCTCTGTGGGCCCCAATTCAAAAATGAACCTGTTCAATACTGCGCTGTCTTTGTAAAAAAAGAGCCAGCACAAGTTACAAGGTGTTTAAGAAAAGACTGGATGTGGCGCTTAGTGCCATGGCCTGGCTGACAAGTGGTGTTAAAGTCATAGGTGGGATTTGAGGATCTCCAAGGTTTTTTCCAACCCAGCTGATTCTGTGATGACCCTGCTGTAGGACAGCTGAGGATCAGAATTACTATCAGCAATACAGAAATCCAAGAGAAAGTGGATCTTCTACTGCCAGACTAGAAAGTTTTAGAGTTTAAAATATTTTTGCTAATAAAGGAAACAAATTTAGGAGTCATTAACATCCAATGGAATGGATTTCAAAATGGATTATTTCCAACAGGGCCTGAACTGAGAAACTCCATCCAGTCTGATTCAGAATTTCTAAAGCCCTCATGCTGAGGCAGATATTGTACTTGTCCTAAGCACCAGAAAAGATATGGGAGCTGTTATCAAAAGTCTGCTGTGGAGTGGGCAGAGAAAGTTGCATGTTTGCCTTAAACATCACCTTCCTAAAGGGTCAGGGGGGCTGCAGAGGAAATAAATGTAGGAACATACCATGCCATAGAGGAGATCTAAAGCTCTGAGTCGGATGGACTCATCTTTGTCATCCAAACATTGGAGAATGAGATCCTTGTGAGACTGAACTGACTTGGGGTGTGTTTTCAGGATTTTGGACATAGCTAACAGTCCCAGGTACTTCACTGTGAAAGACAAAATAAAACTTCTTTCCAAATATAGAAACACTCTTTTGTGCTGAGCATGAAATCCTAAAGCTGGTTTCAGCAGAAGCACTTGGTATTGAAACCCTTGAATAAAAATCTGTGATGAAGAAAAGCATTTTTGAGAATGGTGACTCACAGTCTTTAATTTCATAATCCCATAGACAGACAAGTAACTACATATATAACCCTCATCAGGATCTTCCTGCACCTCAAGTTTTAGCACTGATTCAAAAATATGTATTTAATAAATAGAAATGCTGGGGCTTGAGAACAGGCATCCTGAGTTGGAACACAGCTTTAAAAGCACTGAATATTGGTGTATAACAGTCCTGTTCTCAAGGGGAAAAATTCAGATGGCAGGAAAAAGAGCTGCACAAAAGAAAAATTTCCCAGTATTCTTTGCAGTCACTAAAGTAAGTCAACACTCTTGCATTTTACTCATTTTACTATTATGCTCACTCTGCTGAAAATAGCTGTCACTGCTTTCCAAGCAGCCAGTCCATAAAAAGGGAAATCCCAGAGCATGGAAAGAACTGTTTTAGATTTACAAGACCACAAACAGCAGTAATAATTGCTGTCATTTGTTTTTAAAAATATTATTATAAAGAAGTGCTCAATGATTTCCATATTAACCCCCCTAGCAACTGTTTACAGTACACCAGGCACCACAACCCCTCTGAGGCTGCTGCAGCATTTCCCCAGTGCTTGGGGGCCAACACCTCCATGAAGACAAGCACCATACTTACAGTTCTGGTCAGAATCTTCGATCAATATTCTCAACTTCTGCACACAAAGCTGGAAAAAAGAGCACACCATGTTTATTACAGCTCTTAATTAAAATAAGTCTTCATGAAGTTTATTCAATACACAAGGAACTATCTGACCAAGACCTGAGGTCTCCAGGTGAGAGGGTTTTGTTGCATTAACAGACTTCCAAACAAAAGGAACCTCTGTATGACTGTACTGATGGCAGGAGATGAATAAAGAGTTGGGAAAACTCTCAAACTCTGCATTTTAGAGTGAATTAAGTAGGAGAATTTATATAGGAAATACTTCAGTCTGCAGGATTGCACAGTGAGAGCACTTCAGGGAGCTACTGCTGTAACTTCTGGCAGAGGAACACAATCCCATTTTCCCTGGCCCTTGGGATCCCACAGCAGAGCAGAACAAACAGCCCTCAAACACAGGGTCCCACCTGGATGCTGGCGCTGTGGTTGGGCATCCCCGAGGACAGGGAGATCAGAACTGAAAAAGAAGCACAAATTCCAGTCAGTATTTCTGTGCTGGGACTGCCTGCAACAACAACACCTGACAGCCCACACCCAGCTCAGCTCTCAGGGAAAGGTGATTATTGTTTGTCTGTTTGCCTGGACTTTTGGGGGTCTGGAGGGAGGAGACAAGGCTGTCACATGAACTCAGAGTTTCATATACCATAGCAGTAATAATAAGAGGGCAGAAAAAAGAAGTGTAAAGTGGAAACAGCTGCAACAGTCAGGTCAAAGTGGCTCTTCTTTGCTCTCACTATGGTTTATTTCACTGACATCACACAGCAGTCAAGGCTGTTAATATGGCAGCAACTACTGTACAGCTGAATTTTTAATTGTGCACTTTCCTAATGCAAAGGGAAGCAGCAACAGATCCTGGAGTTTAATGTGATTAGATTGGAGCTTTAAACAAGCCAGCCCTTGCTGATTATATGGGACACCTGAAAGCTCTGGCAGCACACAGCCCCACTGCAGAAAAGGTGGGCTCACCCTGGTAACTGCTGCTGGTACAGCACAGCCAAGCCCAGCCTGGCTGAGCCTGAGCAGGTGCCATGTGCTGCCCTCTGTCCCTGCAGGGAAGCTGTGCTGGACACTGTCACCTCCAGAGCTGGCAGGTGCCAGGTGCTCCTCTGGTGTTTCAGGGCTTGTTTGCTGGCTCCAAGTCTGACATCAGCATCTCTGAGGTGTCCTGGGTGGGTGAACTCCCCCTCTACCCACAGGATGACCCCACTGGATCTCAGTCAAGGCCATTCTCATCCACAATGGAATTACTGCCTGTGTTATTTTCCCTCCCATCATGACACCTCATTTCCCTGAAGGAATACACAGTGAGTGACAGATCTCTCTTCCCTCTCTGAACTGACCCAGCACAGCAAGTTCTGCACCATTATCCAAAGTACCCACAGGAGACAGACAGACCAACTGTGAATGTCAATAACCCTCTGCTCCACACTCTGATAGGAAAAGTGCCAAGCCTGAGATGCAATACTGTGTTATCCCTTTTTGCCTTTGTTTTCTC
This sequence comes from Illadopsis cleaveri, assembly GCA_013399915.1. NCBI lineage: Eukaryota > Metazoa > Chordata > Aves > Passeriformes > Timaliidae > Illadopsis > Illadopsis cleaveri. The sequence continues at coordinate 11,210 of VXBB01001133.1, read as the reverse complement.
TCACCCTCCCAGTTATGGAGTTCATATCCCTTCCCCAGAAACTGAAACTGCCAATCAGTAACTCCAGTTGCCTCCTCTAAGGAATTACACCCCATTTTTAAACTGCAAAGTTGCAAATTTTTTTTAAAAAAAGTCTGATCCGTCATCACATAAGAAAACTTGGCAAAGAGACGTCACTCTTGTTCTAATTCAATTGCTGCTGGTATATTTTGTAGTTGTAGCAACATTCAGGATCTGGCATATAAATAATCTCATTGTCTGTACTCAGTTTCAGCCTTCAGCAAACACAACACAGCTGTAGTGGCTGTGCCTCACCCACTGACAACAAAGGATTTCAGCCCCACAGTAATACAGAGTTTGCCAGGAGACTTACTGCATTATAAAATACATTAAGTTAAAGAAAAAAGGTTTACAGATGGTGTTAGTTGATGACAAAGTTCATCACGTTTTTTTTCCTAGGTTCCAAGTTTCAGTTCTCACCTGCTATTACTGTGTTCACACATTCATATAAGAGAGACATGGCTGAGGTGCTGAAACAGAAATCAAGTATATTAAATAAGGAATAAACCAGCACATTTTGAAGAGTTGTCAGCACTATCTTGGAGCTAGTTAGCACCTTGAACTTCAAAAGACATTGTCAATATTCTGCTCCATATCCCTTCAAACAGATGAAATGATTCTCACTTAAAAACTGTTGGGGGGAGGGATTTTTAAACAAATGTTTAAAAACCCAAAAATCTTCCTGGAAAAGCAGCAAGTAAGAGCACTGTGACACAAGGAATATGGAAGGAAGTGGTTACTCTAAGTCCAGCAGCAGTCACAAAATACTGACGCAAACTTGTCCAAGAATCAAATTAAATCTTCTGCCCAAGGTCAAAAATTCATGACAAGGCAGACGGAGAAGCTCAAGGCTCTCTCCAAGCAAGTGAGTCAAGCTCCAGCAGCAGAGGCTTGGGATGCAGGAACACACTTCCCATCCCTGGAAGTCAGTAACCCATTCCTAATGTCTGATTTCCCCCAAAACTGAAGTTCAAGGCTGCTTGTGCCAGCTGAACACACAGACAGTGCAGTTCTGGAAACTGCAGAGGTCCTTACAAAACCTGACCTGTACAAGAGGGAAACAAGAATATCCCAAGGCCCAAAGGAGCAGGCTCCCAGTGCAGGGTCACAGGGAAGGAGCACAGCTCTGGAGGCAGCAGCACAGTGATGCCCTGAGGGTCAGCCTGGGATACTGAGAACCAAAACCAACACTTCTGCTCCCTGGGCACTTGGTGAGACAGCTCAGGGTGCTGTGACTCATTATGAGAGCTGAATGACTGAATGAAGACCAAACCAAAGGGGATTCAGTCCTCACAATGCAGAATTACTGATGTGGGAGCTATGGAGAGGAGGTAGGATTGTTCATCTTCCTGCTTTTTCTGTGGATTGTATCTATTTGTTACTGCTGACAACTCCCTGGAGGTACCCGGGTGCTGGTCTGTTCTGAGCCTGCCTTAAAGGAATATGAGGATGGACAGAAATCATCAGGCTAGAGCTGCTCTCAAGGTTACACAGATATCTGCTTAAAACTTTGCTCTGTCACATGAAAAGAAATAAACTTTTTCACTCAACAACTCCTGCATAAGATCACACTTCCTCTTCATAACTGGGAGAATCCATGTACTCCCTCCAAGACATCTATCTCCTAATTTCAGTTCAGAATTAGAACCACTACACCACCACAAACCAGCATTAACAAGGGACAAGGAAATAACTTCATTTAATCTACATTCAGGACATATATAAGAATCTCTTTCAAAACAAATCTGAGCTGCCAAATACATGAGGAAGGGTTTTAATACATTCCTTGTCACACTGCTTTGGTGGGTAAGGCACTCCCAAAAGTCAGGAATCAAATGTGTGATGTGAACAGGAGAGGCAAATACACAGCTGAGCCTTTTTTAAGCCAGAGTTTTTATACATTCTCCACAGTCATCTCTGGCTTGAAATGCAGTGAAAGGAAAGCAAGTTGCTCCAATTTTCATGCATCCTTTGGAGGAATTCATGCTGACAGTCAGACACTCAGAGACTTTCCTTTAAAGTATTTTACCTCAGGTATTTAGAAACAACCCCAATCTAAGATTATCTTTTGATACCTGAAGGCAATATACCAAAAGTCAAGGGGAAGTTATAAAATGCATCCTCAGCCCAGATACTGAGCCACCCACCAGGTCCTTTGCCAGTCCTGACTGAACAGGGCAGGATCTGTCACACATACCTGTGGATGAGGTTGGTCAGGGGCTCAATCAATTTCTTTCCCAATCTTGGTTCTAATGGAGTAAGAGCACCAAACTATTCAAAGAGAAGAAAAGTGGATTAATAGCTGCTTTTCAACAGCTTCAAAACATTATGTAAATTACAGCTCACTGTATTTAAACCAAGCTATATTAACATATTTTTCCCTTTGGTTAAATTCACAAACATTAGAAGATATTCCTGGTTTCTTTTTACTCAGATTGAATGGTAGCTATGCCTCCCAGCAAGAAATCCATTTTCACACCCAAAGTAATTTAATGAGAACCCTAATCCTGTAAACAAAATGCAGAATACTTGCCAGTTTTATAATTTTAATGAGAACCCAATTATTGGTTGATGACGTCATCAACTTGAAGAAGAGAGGAGCAAGGGAAAGGTAATTTTTGGGATTGCGTCGAGCCAGCTCACAAATAACATTTACTGCAGCAGACTGCACACCTGGGGAAAACAAGTGGGAGAAGCACAAATCCCATCAATGCCTTCATTGTAACTGAAGTTTCTGGTGCAGAACCCCCACAGCAAAAGCAGCTGAAGTTTCAGACCTGTGTGTTCAATGGTTTGGCCTCATTCCCAACCCTGAGGCAGTAATGTAAATACAGGAATGCAAAAGCAAACTGAGAAAGGGTTTTATTTAATTCTGGCTATTTTCTAATATAGCAGCAAGCCAGGTATCTGCTTTGGGTCCAGCATGACAAAAACTAGCACACTGCCACATCCCTGCCCTGGACTGTGGAGAGCTGGTTGTGGGACACAGACAACACAATCACTAATCCCCCACCAGAAAGTTTCAATCACTCTTGACTTCTCTGATATGTTACTTATTACTTAAAAATGTTTAAATACAAAACAAAAATAACAATTCCTTAAACAATCTGACTGGACACTTTTACCCCCTTCTCATTGCTCAGCCTCTTACATGGGTTGTTGTCAGTTTGGAATGTATTAGTCTAGACAGGCTGGGTGTCCTAGCAGAGAGCAATCCTTCTCTCCACAAAGCATAACAGGCAATTTCTTCCTCTCTCTGCAGGTGAGGGATTTTGCTTTCTTTAATAACATTGTCCCTGGAAGATGAATGTTCCATGCCCACAATAAAACAGTCCAAGAAATGCAATTAAATTTCTCCCTGTAATAGCAGATACAAATCAAGTGGAGACCAGATAGACATCACACACAAAATTCCTAAAACAAGTGTTTTGGTGCAGTGAGGGAACATCAGCACCTCCTGAAGACTGAGCAAAAATGTGAATATGATACAGAACAACTGCAGATTTCTTGTGCTGCTGCTGACCTGCACTGACACAGTACTGAGGGCCCAAAGAGCAGTCTGGACTCAAATAAAAAATACACTAAGGGGTGTTAAATCATTTTAAGTGTGTCCACTGCAAGTCAATAGCTGCAGCTTGCTAAAAAAGCACAGGAAATAAAAAAAACAGAACCCCAAACCCAGAAATCCACTGAAATATTTTCAAAAGCCAAGTTCAGTAAGCAACAAATCAGGAAACTTTAAGCTGCTTCGCCCATTGAAGTTTAACCCACTGATACATTTTCAGTAGCTTTGGGTTTGAAGAAATGAACATTTTAAAGAACACATTTTTAATATGGCAACACCTGTCAAAACTCTACCTTGCCCACCTACCCTGAAACAGGTGAGTCAGTACCCAAAAGTGATTAAAGCATTTTTCATGTATTCTTTTCTCCATAAGCTCTACAAGCACATGGACTTCCACATGTGGGACCAGAAGGAATTCACTAAAATCCACTCACCGGGATCTGGATCTTCAAGTTTCTCTTTAAGGCGAGGAAATGCAGGACGGAGGGACTCTGGGTACTTCAAAAAAACTTTGTACATGATTAACACTGCCTTCTTCCTGATGTAAGGCTTTGTGTGAGACATCTGTTAATGAAACAACTGCAGTCAGGCTCTGAGCACATCTGTGTTTCCAGAGCTCCTGTGCTCACACTCCTGTCACCAAAGCTCTTCCTGGGAGACTCAACTGCTTTTTGAAAATCAGCTTTGAGGTGAGAGCAAAATACTGTTGTTTACCACCAAAACTAATGAATATATTTCAAAGTGAATATATTGATCTAACTAAGGTCTGTAAAAGCTCCCCAGAACCCCCACTACAATGAAGCAGCAGTTTTCACATGTATCAGTTCTAAATTTAAGATATTTACCAGATTTGAATAACTTAACATTCTATAATTATAATGTAAAGTTATTTCAACCTTATCAACTCACCAATGTCATGATGTCATTTGCCAAGTCCCTGGCAAGATCTGGAGTAACAAAACAGGACAAGCCAGTCAGTGCAACTCCAGTATCATACTGGTTAGGGCTACTCAGATCCTAAAAAAAGAGAAACACGCTCAAAAATTTAAGATCACACAGGATGTCAAGAAACTATTACCTCAGACTAATTTTATTCACTCAACATAAATGAAGCCGAGCTTCTGCTTCATGGGAATATTTATGTATCAACTACTAACACCTGCTGAAGTACAGCCAGCCTGGGGTTTAATAATGGGCACAAGGAACCATAATAAAACAAGAGATGGATGACTGTAACATAAAAGCAATCAGAGAGATTGCACCTTGGTGGTGTTTTGGGAATGGAAATAAATTTTAAACACTCATTACAGGATCACACACATTTAAAGTCCTAAAAAACTGGTATTAAACACTAACCCTGCTAAATCCAATTCCAAGTGCCACCAACTTCACTGTGAACAAGTACTCTTGGGGGAATGGTGTCCCACCTTAATCTAGTAGAGAAATGAGATTATTCTTCTCCCAAGCTGCTGGCAGCACCTCAACTTCCAGTCCACAAAGACAGGACACAAGTTGTGTGTGGAACACATTTACTGGTCAAGTTTCCTTGGATCTATCTGTAGTCAGGATCCTACCCAGCCCTCCACAGTCTTCCAGGTCTTTCTAAGCTTAAGTCACTTAACCATAGTAAAATTAATCTCTGAGTATGTTCAAGTATAGACTGTAAATTGTATATCAGAAAACACAAACATGAAGAAGCTGCCAGAGTATTCCCACATGGACTGGTGAATTAAGAGTCCAGATTCACATGGATACTGAAGCTGCTTCAGGAGAGTTAAACATAGCAGGCCTTTGGGGTTCTGTGCCATTTGCATCTCATTTAAAAACCTGCTGCAGGTGGTGGGAAATTAGAGTCTACTGTAAGGATAATGCAATCTACTTCTTAAAGAACAAAAAACTGCAATTCATCCTGGCTTGAATGTATTTTGAGAATTCATAAATCCTTCAAATCTCAAGTGGTTGGATCAATGAAACATGAAAAGGCATAAGGAAAGATACTTTTAAGTAAAAACTTGGGCACAGAGTGGAGTAACCAGTAAGTGACTGAAATTCAGTAAAATGAAGTGTCCATAATAAAGACAACATATATTCACATTCAGCACAGAATAGTTCAAAAGATAAAGGGAAAAGCACTAGTTCTTTAGGGAAGATACTGGATACCATCCCACTGCTCTTTTTTAAGCAAGGAAAACACATTTTAGTTCCTCATATGGTAAAAATGTAGGCATATCTTGTACTGGATCAGTCAAGTTTTAAAGCAGTGATACTTAAAAAATGAGAGTTAAGGGCTTTAAAAAAATATCTGTAACTTCAAGAATGGGAAACTATGCTGCAAACCAGTAGCTTTAAGTGATCAAGCTCTATGAAAATGGGTACATGAATACAGAACAGAACTTTCCATACACTCTTCATCATTTTTATACCCAATTCTACAAGAGAAGTCAAAGTCTGATCTGGAATTACAGGCAAAAAAAGCCCTCACAAGTAGAAATGTTGTGGAGCCATGTCACTCCTGAGCCACTGCTCATCTTACTTCAGGAATGGGGACATTTTTCCTGCCTGTTACATTCTTAAAAGCACTGCCTAGAGACCAGCAAAGTTATTTCTGTCACTATTCTCTGTGCTGAACAAACACAGAGCTGGTATGAGACAGCACAGGGAAAGCTGTGCCCAGCTCCCCAGTGTTCCATTAATCCCTCAGTTTGTGGCATGACAGGAGACTGCAAATCAAGAACTCTGCTTAAACACCTCTACATTCCTAATGGAGAAATACTCAGTACAGATGTGAAGGTACAAGTAGAGAGAGAAAAAATGAAGAGCTGAACATTTACCTTTCGGATCTGATTAGTTGTCAGCATAATGACATCAGTCCCTTCATGAAAGCACTGGGAGGCAGCCAGGTAACCAATGCGCTGGGAAAAGGCGAGGAGGAAAACAAGGTTTGTTTTTAAAGTCAATTTAGACAATATTTAGGTGGAAAACAAGCAATTCTGGTGGCTTCACAAGCAATATTAAAAAGCTTAACAAGTAGGTTTGTGTAACAGAAGAGGCATGAGAGGATCCTCTAGAAAAGGGGGTTTATATCAAGAAAGAATAAATTCAAACAAGTAATGTTCTACTGATAATTTATCTGTCTTAGGGACAATAAAACCACTTCCACCTTCTCCATTTTGTTACAACACAGTTCAGTGACCACAAAGCTACAGAAATAAGATAGGATTGTCTACTACATTAATTTTGTCTGTGTTGACTCCTGAGTTTCAGGTACAAAGCCTCATTTGGAGATCATTCCCTAGGAAGTAACATTCCACCCTGTTTGGGGAAAAATGACTGCAACAGAACATGAAACAAATCTTTCAAGAAAAATTATAAAACTATTACAAAATAAAAAATAGCTGGTACTAGGAATCTCAGGTGGTCTTCCCATAAAAATACTCTGGCTTTTCACAAAAGGTATCTGACAGCTTGGCCAGGACAACTGCATTTACAGAGAACTCACCTTGAATGTAAACTTGGAAGCACTCATAACTTCAATGATGTTGAAAGCAGCCCAACTGATGTCATAGCCCAGCATCTGTAACTGTGAGCAGAGAAGCCAAGATAAACTTCTACACACAGAGACTCAAGAAAATAAGAAAATAGGTCAAGACACCTCCTAAAATTGAAGATGCAATAGGAGTCTGAAAATGACACTGTAAGACATCACAGGTTTATGAGCAATTTTACACTGCACACTCACAGCAAGTGAAAGACATCACAAGTTTTAAACAGTTTGCATTAGTTCCAGGGTGCCCAGAGCAGCTGTGGCTTGCCCTGGATTCCTGCAGTGTCCAAGGCCAGGCTGGATGGGGTTTAGAGCACCCTGAGACAGCAGAAGGCATCCTTGCCCATGGCTGGGGTGGCACTGGATGAGCTTTAAGATCTCTTCAAATCCAAATCATTCTGTGATTCTTTAATATGCAGTTACATAAGCACTGGTGTGAAGAGTTTGTTGTTTGTTTTTTTTTAATAAAAACCATAGTAAAACCACAGAAAGAACTCTTAACCAATATTTGTCTTCTCCTTGTCAACAAAGGACTGAGCAAAGAGAAAACAACCCAGTTTCAAGTGCTCATGGCACTACATTGTAAGAACCAATCCAGTTGAAAACAATTTATTTTAAATTGTGTTAAATGAGATTCACTTCCTGACCCATCACAGCAAAATCCAATTGTACCAAACAGAGCAGGAATGTGCAGCCTCTGATGTCAGAGCTGGGGGAGTGCTGCCCCCACAGCCTGCACTTAGAGAAGTCTAGGGAGAGCAGGCACCCAGGCCTAGGGCTGGCTCCAAATCAGCAAGAAAGAACCAAGTGCAGCTGCAATTCCACGGGATCCCAGCAAGGCACTTACATAGGTCAATTTGCAGACTGCATTTGCCTTCACTGCGATGTTGTCCTGCTTCAGCTCCTGCTTGATCTCATCGATGCACTGCGAGATGTATTTTGCCTGAGGAAAACAAACAAAAATTTGAGCTCCTTTACCAGTTTCTCAAGTTTCCAGCATGTTGGTGGGGAGAAGCAGCAGAACTCAGCATTTGCAAGCACCAATCTCACACACACACAAAACTTAGTAAACACTGAATTCTGACAAAATTACTAATTAAAAAGGACCACCACAGCTCCGTTACAAAACCAAAAGTATGAAATGTTCCTTTGGTGGTTGCCCCTTCAGCCTCTCCCTCACAATCACACCACTCACTCCAAAGCTCTAGATTCACAAATCTGCAAGCATGAAGTTGTTCAGTGGAGATTGAGTAGGCAGAGGCCTGAACAAAGCGGAGTTCACCATTGCCAGAAAGCTCCCTGCCCCCAGAGGGATGTCAGAGAACTCCCGCTCATTACATGACAAGGAGAAACTGTCAAACACTGTTAACAGCCCACAAATGAAAGGTGACTGATGGAAACACGCTGAGCTACCCCACTTTTGGACAGGCTGCCAATGACGACACTGTGGGTGTGCACCCACAACACTCGCCGTGCCTGAAGGGACACAGCCCAAGGTTTGGATGGGACACAGGTGCTTCCCGGATCCCCCTGCCATGGAAAGTCATGAACTTCCTCTGGTTCTCAACTTACATGAGCCCTTTTGCCATTTACACATTTTGATTAAAATAGTTATTTGTATCAATTTCTCAGCAATTCGAAGAGCCAAATGTCACAATGTTTACCTTTAAATATTGGTGCTTCACATCTTTCCAAGCAATCACATCTGTGCTTGTGGGAAGGATGTGGCAAACATGTGATTTAAAATTATCTGTACAGATTTTACTTTATAAGCAGAATTTACTCAGCCAAAGATTCTTCCAGTTCACAATTAATTATTATTTAAGTACTGAAGGCATCTGCTACAGGAATCATGAAAATTTAAATGCAAATAAATAATCTCTCTTTTCATGCATGCACCAGGGTATTTCACACTCCTAACTGCCACAGGAACCAGGTCAGAACCTGACTACCTAATCCTTGCCAGAATACCACCACCTTGCTTCAAAATTATATTTTCAGTATAGGAGTCTACTGGCCTGACTTTAATCAACATTTTGCCCCTTTACACTAATTTTTGTGTATTAATTTTTTAGTCTTTTACAAATGTCCTAGAGTGACACTCACTATTCAAGCCACAGAATTTTGCTGCTAGAAACAGTGTGTGGAGAATGGATGGAGATCTGCCCTGGGGAGAAGGACTTGGGGGTGCTGGTGGGGGAGAGGCTCAGCCTGCCCCGGCCATGGGCACTGACCCCAGAAACCCCCCCTGTGCTGGGCTGAGCCCCCAGCGTGGGCAGCAGGGGGGGGGGGGATTCTGCCCCTCTGCCCCACTCAGGTGAGCCCCCACCTGCAGAGCTGCCCCAGCCCTGGGGAACAGCATCAGGAGCACGTGGAGCTGCTGGAGCCAGTCCAGAGGAGGCCACAGAGCTGCTCCAAGGGCTGGAGCCCCTCTGCTCTGGGGACAGGCTGGGAGAGCTGGGGGTGTTTAGCAGACAAATGAATGAACTTGAAGGAATTTAAGATACTTCTAAATGCCCATGTTTGGGATAGAAATACTATCCTTACAGTGGGAATTCTCATGTTAAGGGAGGGCACTGCAAACACCAAACACCTTTCCTGTACACAGATCCCCTTCTGTTCTCCTGGATACAGGTGAGTGGTATCTGCCAAAACTGGAGATGGCATCACCCCCGAACACTTAATAACGTAGTGACCAGGTGACTTTACCCCGAAGCAGATCTGGGATTCTGAACCCTTCAGCTGAGAGCAATTCAGGTCCTGGCAACTCACATGGGAAGTTTAAACTCTTGAGTATAAACTAAAAAAAAAATCTTCTGAGGGTAGAAAATAAATACTTCATCAAAGATGCTGGACGAATGACTTACACAACATGCAACTGATCCACAAATATATTGTACTTGGCCTTGAATATTTTATGCCCACAGAAGAGCACTCTGGAACAGTGTCACAGAATCCTTCCCGTGTGTATCTTGTTGCCACATGCTGGGCAGTGAGGCCAGTGATGGTTCTCAAGGCAGAAGAGCACTGACACACAGAGTCTGTCAGTCTTTATATCCATAACCAAAAGCCTCACTTATTTCCCACTGCATCTATCAGCAAACTATTCAAACATTAGCTTAAGGTTCCTGGCAACCTTTTCAGAGTTGAGCACAACACACAGTGTGATCAGGAGGGGGGAAAAAAATAGATACAGGGAAGTTCAGTAGTGCCCAGCCCAGCACAGGCTCCAAAGTCACCAGCCCCAGCATCCCACAGGCAAATCCCTGCCTACCAGTTAGTCCAGCTTCTGGAAAAGCATATCACAGAGCTCAGAATCAGATCTGCAACTGAAAAAAAGGGATTAGAGAGAGCAGAATGAAGTCCTTCCAAAACAGCTGCACTTCAAATCCCAAAACACTCCAAGGAATGACAGGCACTATATATAGAAAGCTTTACAGGATCAGCAGGTATTAACTTTTTGTTAATCCTGTGGAGCGGCACTGCCGTGAGTGAGCAATAGGAGGAAAACTGATCTACTCAGCCTCCCTCCTAAATCTGAAAGCCAAGCACCACGCCCGGCTGGCTCCGCCGCCACATTTCACACCCACAGAACTGGGAGGGACCCCGGAGGCGGGGGCGGATCCTTCGTGAGGCTCTGACTGCTGAACGCTGACCTGGGCACGCACAGGCCCTGCGGGTCCTGCGCCAAAGCATTTCCCACTGACAGACACCCACAGCCCCCGGTGCAGCCCATGAGCTGCTCAATGGGGTCACACCAGACAGCAAAAGGGAGAACAACCACTTGATGCAATGAAAAAAATTGCAGTCACTCAGTAAGGCCTAAATGTTTGGAAGAAAAAAAACAAAAAAACCCCAAATTTACATACTGACACAGCAAAGAATCTGGATATCTTGCCCAGCACCAATTACATTTTTGCATAAATCCCTCTAATATAGGAATTTCCTAGTGTGGTAATTAAAAATAAATATTTCCCAGGATATAACTAGCTCAAGTTAAATGCTTTTGAGGCCCCATGAATCAGAGAATCATTAAGGTTG
>VXBB01001131.1:104923-123743 GCA_013399915.1 Illadopsis cleaveri | reverse complement strand
CACGTTCTGTGATTCTGTGATCGGTTTTTTAGGACTATTTTGCTTGTTGTTGTCACTTTTGACTTATAGGACCCACACATGTTTGCCCTGGCAGAGATGCCAATCAGGTGACAGATTCCCAGTGCATCAGGATGCTCAGAAAATCTGGAGCAGTGGGTATGAACTGCACACCCCTGGTTCTTCTGAAAAGGACCAGTGGCTCAGACAAGCTGCAGGATTTCATGTCCTTAAATGCTGGTTTCATGAAACATAGATCCTGTAACTTATCCAGTGTAAGTACTAATTGAATATCTGGTTTTCCAAGAAGTCAGTTGAAACTTCCAATTTATTCTAAGTAAGTACTAATTAAGTTTCTAAATTCCTCAGCAAGGTTGATAAGTAATGCTCTGGGAGTGTGAAAGCTGTTAAAATACCCATCTCTTCTCTCTAGTCCAGAAAAAAACATTATCTGATGATGATACAATAGACTTCACATGAAGACAGTGTATTGTGCATGAAACCCATCGTGTGACACTGAACAGGGCACTACCTCCCTCTCTGAGCTCTGGTTTCAGCTTCCCTCATCGAGGCCTGAGGGAAAACATCGCTCAGTCTCCCTCAGGACTCTAATAAATGGAAAATAATTATTTTTCATTTGATTCTTACTACAGCCAGTGGATGGCACAGACACCAGAGGCATGCCATCATGGAGCTGTGTGTTTCTGCAAAGCAACACCGAGCAGTTAATGAACATTTCTCACAGCTTACTAATGAAATGCTGGCAATTACATTGATCTCTCCCTCTTTTCCCAGTCAAGGCTGAAACTTCACTGGTATAAATCACAAGAGCAGCCTCAGTTCTCACACAGCCAAGGACTGTCTTTTCAAAGACAACCTGACTTTGCTCCATCTTCTCCCCCTATTTTTTGATTTATGCCACATCATCCTGGTAGGAAACGACTCACAGTTCTTCTCTGGCTGGACTTTCAGGGGCTGCAGAGCAGCATCCTGTCAGCTACACTGGTGGTGACAGGGAGCATGTGTCAGAGAAATTATGAGAAACATTAATCAAAAGGTCAGGCAGTGGCAGACCTACCACAGAAACTGTTACCCTAGTCAGTGCAGAGACTGAAAATCAGGTTTTTTCCAGACTGGCCATGTTCTCTCTGACACAGAGATCCCCAAATGTCATTTTTCATTGGATTTGGAAATAAATGCAGGAAAGACTTCTCAGCAATGCCCAATTTCTTGATTACTATCATAACAGACAAATGGCCAATTCAGAATGACAGTCTGGCATCCTTTTCTTGTACCATGGAGATCATTTGGAGGGGGTAGAGGACACTGCAGAACCTTCTATGTCTTATGGCAGTTTCAACTTCAAGTAAACCTGATCCTAAAATACCAGAGTGATAAAAAATACTGCTGAGAGAAACACAAATAAGTCACCATGTCATAGTATGTAGTCATCACTTTGTGCAATGTTCATTGACTTGAACAATATGATGAAACTTTATTCCCTGGTGAGAAGTTGAAGTAGTGCAAATATATTTTTAGCCCACAAACACAAAAAGAAAACCTGTCAATCTCTACAGTGCAACTTCCATCTCGCCTTTCAGTTGTTGTGAATATTTTTGGTTGCAGAAGGCAGAAATAGATGGCAAACTAATTAACTCATTGACTTGGTTCTCCTATTCAAAATGTTGCCATCTTTAGGAAACAGCAGAGGACACAAAGGTCATCCCTTATTGCAGAACTCACTGTACTGTACGTATTTTGGGTTACACTTTGATTGAACTGGGTGGCTTTTCCTTTTACAAAAATATGCCTATAAATGCAATACATAAAATAATCTTCAGCTCCTGAAAGTTTATGTTCAACTCATGCAAATATTTAATCCACTATTACATAAAACATGAGCTGACACTGCTCTTATTGGCATAGGCACTTCATTAAACACACTCTTGATCATATATAATGTAGTAGAAATTGTTTGCTAAAGGAGCAGATCAGTTGGCATATATTGGCTTACTCTTTGAATCCCCCCTAGTCAGGCCATGAAAATAATTTTCAGTCTGCTGGTCAGACGTAAAAAAAGGGAGAAAAAACTTGGAGATATAGCAGAGTTACTCTTGAACAAATTATTGCCCAAATTTCAACAGGCAATGTTGAAATATCAATTTTAAGATGTACTTGTAAATGATTAATTAATCAAATTTGATTATTTGTATACATAAAAATGACAACAGCAATTTTATGCAGCTTAATAAACTAGTACTTTTCACTTTTCCTCAAAACAGTCATCCAGCTAGGAAGTCACACAATTCTCCCAAGGGTTTCACTAGGGTAATTCTTGTTCCTCCAGGCTGCAAAAAGATAATTTCCCAACTGCTCTGTCTCTTTAAATTACTTGGGAATGAACTTCTGGATTCTGAAGAAATCCTTCTTCAGACTAATTAAGACTAATTTCTATATGGTTTCGTTTAAGTATAGTTAAAGTATTGCTCAGTTAAATTATGTTATTTTAGGTTCTGCTAAGTTTAGGTCCTGTTAAGTTTAAGTTAAATCTAAGCTTAAGTTTTATAGAGTTAAGTGATAATAGACTTATATGCTATTAATTTAAAGATTTTAAAATGCTCTCTCTGCATTCCTGCAATTCTGTGAGGAAGGGGTGGGTATTCACAGGTGTGTCAGCACTCCAGCCAAAGCAGAGGCTCACCTGCAAATCGCAGAAGTACCAATCTGCATAAAGTTAATGTCATTTTGGCTTGAACTTGGATATAGGTGTACCAGAATGGAATAACAATAGGATGCAAGGTTTCTGTAATCCTGGAAGCCAGGCACAGTTTTAGATAAGGATGTGACTGGTGTGATCATTCCAAAAGGCAATAATGGGTGAATTTACACAAGAAAGTTGACTGTGAAGAAAAAATCCAAATAAATGGAAGAGTGAGCAGAAGAGAAACCTTCCCCCTGTGGACAAGGAGGACAGCGTAAATACAGGCATGAGGAGGGAGAACCTGAGAAGAAGCAAATCAAATTCAGCTTAGTTCTGATTTTTCTCCTTGAAGCTCTCTCCACCCTACTCACCTTGATTTCAGGGCAAGCACCAACAAGGGACTCCAGCCCTCTGGGCTCCCTGTTTGACATCAGTTTCACAACACTGTAAAAGGCACAGATAATTTGGAGTACAACTGTTTAATTTAATGGTTCAGTGTATAAAAAGTGCCGATTAACATGGTGTGAGAACTGGCCATCAGCAACAAAGGCATTGTTAATTAATTAATTCAATAAAGCTTGAAAACTGGCCTGATTGGTCAGTCTTCTAAACACTCCCATCACAGTAAGCCTGAATTCTTTGAGGCCACAGGCAGGAACATGGTGAGCCCCTTGGTGTTTGGAGGAAATTTGAGTCACATGTGGGACTTCAGCATCTCAACACGCTGCCCTGGACATCCCATAGAGGACATTGACCGTTTCAAGAGATTAATGAAAATTTAGGAATTTGAATTGTTATAGAATCATAGAATCACTAAAGTTGGAAAATATCTTTGAGATTATTGTGTCCAATCAATGGGCTGGTGCTGTAGGAGACATAATTGGTGTTCCTACAATAAACTGCAACATGTGAAAGTGCTTTGACAGCCCAGGAGGAAATAATATGGAAGTGTAGCATAGCTTAGCAAAGAAAGGAGGAAGAAAACAGGTGAAAGGAAGGTAAAAATGAAGTATTTCCAAAGCCAAGCTTTCTCCAGTTTCAGAAATAATCCAAACACATGAATGACCAAAGTTTCTTGCTGGAAAAATAGAGTAAAAAGAAAACTGATGGGATTTATTATTATAAAACCAACTGCAAACTCTCTTCTTTTTACATACATGAGATAATGGCAAATATGCAGAACATCTGCATATCCACAGGGAGTGGGAAGAAATACCACCAAGAAACAGTGTCCAGAAAGGATTTTTCAGGGAAAGGGAATCTTGTCCATGTGTTGAGAACCTCCCTCTTTCCTCCTTCTCTATGTAAGACATAGAAGGCATAATATAATAGTAAATCAGCTATGGCATAATAAATCAACCCTAAAGAATTTTATTGGGATGATTTCAGAAGTAGCCACCTGTAACTGGACACCTGACCCTTTGCTGAACTCCTAACAGGCACCTGGGCTACAGCCACATCCTTTCTTTTGTGACCCTGCTGAGCAGACAGCAGTCTCACTGCTCAGTTCCTCCTCATTGTTGCGACTGATGGTCCTTACTTGCCATGAGGTGACACACTTACAGGGTTGGAGCCCTGCAGGTTACTTGGGTAGGGCTTCCCCTTTCACCCTCAGCAAGTCTGGACCCAGCTCCTTGGACACAGCAGAGCAGAAGTCACCACCATAAGCAGAAAAATCAGTGTTCTGAATCGTGGCAACCCCTGCTGATACCAAAAGTGTGGCGTTTTGGAATATATCACCACTTTTCATTACCAGTCCAGAGAGTTACCCCGTTGTCTTCTGAGCACTTCTCCAGTGAGGCCTGGTTACTCCTGTGACATTATCCCAGTTTGTGGAAGGAGCAGAGGATGCTTGGGGTGTTCCTGTTGTTTCCTACATGCTCTCATCAGGAATTCCCCTTTTACAGAATGAACATGAACTATAATTTAGGCTTTACCTCAAAAATTAGGCCTACATTCTCAACATTCTTCTGTCATTGTAGGGGAAAAAAAAAAACCCAAATAGATGTAAAAACTCAGTAGGACCTTTTTTTCTGCAGAGAGGATGAAATGGAAAGAGTCAGAGCAGTAAAAGGCTTCTCCTAGCTGGCTGAAAATCTGCTCAGTTACAGCATGCAATTTGTAAAAGTTACAAAACAATTACATAGTACTAAAAGCATTAGTACATTGTAGTTCCTTTTATCTTTTTTCAAATCAGAATCTTCCCCTCTCCAGATTATAATTAGATTTTGATAAGGAGCTAAGGCTTGCAGGAAGCAGAATAAACAAGGTCCAGCAAAAGATTGCACTTTCCTCTTAACTCAATGTTTTGTTGCTAACTCTAGTTTAAATTCAGCTACCAAGTCCAGAGCAGGCCAATAAAGTTTGTGGCTGGAAACATTTTGCCATTTCAGCACACTAAGTGTTCCTGCAGCTACTGGCTGTTTGGACGGGAACAGGAGAGAGAGGAACAAAGATGTGTGATGGGAATATCCAAAAATCCTGGAATCAAGGGCAATAATATCAGGTAAAATTTTTCTTATACCATTATGTAAGAGGAAAAATATATAAAAGGGAGTTCAGACAAAGGAATAACTTGACTGGCTTAGATAGACTAAATCAGAATGGCTGGGGTGGTATTCAGACAGATTACAGGCGAAAAAATTTCTTGTTTCAGAAGGGACAGGAAAGAATATACAAAATGGGGAAGAATGGGCACATTTCTCTGTTATTTAAATACCTCCAGCTCCGTTCAGCCTATTCCTAGCATCATGTCCAAGAAGAATGTCTCTGTCACCAATTGCACGGGCAATGATGACAACATTCCCCTTCCTCCCCCTGATCTTCCAATTCCCAGTCACTGGCAAATACTGATGTGTATTTTGTGCAGCAGTTGGGGTGTTTTCTTTTGCAATCTCCTATGAATGTAAATATGCCCTGAAAATTCACACCAAGATGCACATTCATTTTACCTAACTGTTGATTTATTCTAACTGCCACAATGGTTATTTGTATTTTGAAATGGAGAATTTCCCAGTTCCTTTTTTTTTTTGTCAAAAAGTCCTCTTTTCAAAAAGAAACCTTTTTTCTCTTTTTGTTTTATTTTTACATCCATCACATAGCAACCAGCTCTTTTCTCTTAACTGCTACATCTTTTTGTGTTCTCTTCACATTCTATTTTCCCATCAAAAAAGCTTTGGTCATTCCTGTGTTTGAATTAATTCTGAAAACAGAGGAAGTTGTTGTTTGCAATCACCACTTCATTTTTACCTTCCCTTCACCTGTTTTTCCCTCTTTCCTTGTTCAACTATTGTACACTCCCATCTTACTCCCTCTTCTCCAGAAGCAAAGTAGGGAATGTTGTTTGTAGGAAGCTGAATCATGAACCTGACCTCCAAAGAGATGTGCCTGTCCCCTCTCTGACTTTTACAGGTTTGCCAAAGGTGAGAAAAGTTGGTCACCTGGGAACTTGTGTTCTGAGATGATTTAATAAGCACAGGAATGCAACAGAGGGAAAGAAAAGCTAAAGCTGACTGACTATTCAATTATTAATGCTATTCATAAAGAATTTAGCCTCTGTTTTGTTTAGCAAATAGTTTGGAAACTTGTCCATTCCTCCCCTGTGTGAAGTATTTGCTATTTGAAATGTCTGGAAAACATTTTTCAGATTGAATGTTTGTCTACATTTTCATCCTTCATCATTTGCTTTTGGTGCAGCATGGTGTGTAGACACTTGGTTCAGGCAACAATCAAGACATCATGGCAGCAAAATTTTAAATGGAATTGTATCACTGAGGGTGAAGGCAATATACTCCAAAACTTTTTTCAAGATCATTTTTGCAAATTGCCAGCCATGGCAAAAAATACCAGCTGACTGAATTCACCCACATTTTACACAGGTAAGTAAATTCAGTGACAGCTCAGGACCACACAACATCCAGACATGTCTTGAAAAAACTCCTGAGACAGGGCGCTCACAGCTGCCTTGGATCCCTGCTCCTCTGCCAGGCTCTCTACACTGTAGTTCCTTTTATCTTTTTCCAAATCAGAATCTTCCCCTTTTCAGATTATAACCATTGCTGCTTGGCATAAACCAAACCAAATCAGATTTTCTTATCATCAGGTATCACAGAACCAATAGGGTGGCCCCGGCTGGAAGGGACCACAGTAGGTTGTCTGGCCCCACCTCCCTGCCCCTGCAGGGCCATCCCAGAGCACATGTCACAGGATTGTGTCCTTATGGTTCAATTTCCCCAGTGAGGGAGACTTCACAGCCTCTCTGGGCAACCCCATCCTTGAATCTGATGTCATCTCCAGGTGTCCTATAAAGCGTTGGGCCTATTGAAAAATCTGGCTTGTGTTTTTGCTGTTTACAGGTGCAATTTAAAACGCTGGGCTAGTTAAGCCTCACTTAAAATTATTTAGATATGGGATGCATGCAAATTCCCCTCCATTCTGGTAGTTTTAAGAAGCCAATTTTACAATGAGCTAATGAGAAGGAAGACCTCACATAATGGCGCGTTTTTCCAGAATATTTCTCATTTCTCATTCACTCGATTTCCTGACCCTAAGCCAGAGCACTTGCTGTGACTTCTCCCCAAAAGTGTGCACACACACTACAAATCCACATATCCACAAGCTTTTCTATAGAGACAAAAATAAACGAGCAGCAGAAAGAAAGAGCAAGTAAATCACTTATGTGATACAATTAACCTCTTTGGGTGAGTAAGATAATCAACTGAATAAATTAATTTAAGGAATTACTGACCAGTCAATAGCTCTGTAAAAGGGGTCTTATTTGTCTGAGAATGTATCAGCAAAGCTCTCCTGCTCCACAACAAGGAAGCAAAACAGTGGATGACACAAACTAAACTGGCCACACAAAGCAGAGAAAATTATACCTTGAAGCATAGGAGTCCAGAAAAATAATAAAATCCCTGGTATTCACTACATAAAAATTGAAAAAAAAACAGAGTCACTTAGACTAAAGAACAGAATAACAGTCTTAAAGCATGGAAGAACTGCTCCAGAGTTGTGTAGAGTGAGCAATTATCTTCAACTGCATCATGATGTTGATTTTTTTTCTCTTGAACTCAGATAATTAGCTTTTATCCTGGAACATGATCTTGCCCTCTTTGTTAATGATCTTTAGCTAATTAAAATTCGGGAAAGTAAAGCTGGCAATGTACTCAGAGACCAGTTGACACAGAAGTCATATGCATGACTGAGAGAATAAGTCCAGGCTGGTCATAGCCTGTAAATCATCCCCTTGCTGCAGGACTCCAGCAACAATGAAGATAAACAATTACACTTTGCAAAACAACAGCTACTTTGCCCCTCCCTCTATCAGGGAGCCCTATTTTATAAGCCTGGTACTGAAACTCAAAGCTCAGCTTATCTCATTGCAGAGTGAACCCTCATTGCTGCTCCCAGCAGCTGTGGAGAGCCACATCTCTGTTTGGATGCATGCTCTGAAAAGCTCTCTTAAAGCCATAAATATTTTTTATTTCACTATTGAGCATACTGCTTTCTCCAGAAAAATGTCTTGTATCAAAGCTTTTGTCAGTATTCCTATTAAAACCAATTCTTAACATTTACCTGTTTAATCTATTTTCATTTTCTTGCTCTTATTCTCATTCTTGGCCTCTTTTGTCTTCGTCTGTTTTAAAATACTAACTAAATAACCTGCTAGTGACAAGGCATTCTAATAATATCATACTGTATGTCCAGAGCAAGATAAAAGTTATGAGGAAAGCTGAATGGCAAAATAAATTCTCAGCCAACTAATTCACCTAAAAAGCAAAATGTGGACATCTTTTGTAGCAAATGATAGTGATAAAGATCCTTCTGGACTGTAGTCTCTAAAAGCTGATTTTCACAAATGCTGTTTCCATAAATGCTGTCACAAAGTTCTACCCAAAAGTCACTCAGCTTCTGCACAGTCTGCAGCTTATTTAACAGTACACAGGGAAACTCTAATCACTAATTAGTCGGAACATGGCAAAACAATGGTGCAGAAAGTGGCTTCATACAATCCGCCTTTAGGCACCAAAATCAGGAAGTCAGATAAGATAACCCTGAATCATTAACTCCGGTAGGTAGGATGGAAAAAACAGGACTCCTCTCTACTGATGAAAGGAAATTCCTAGTCCTGGAGCTTTTCCCTTTTTATTTGGACACAGCATCAAAGAAGTTTCAGAAAATTTCTGTCTGGGACATGGAATAGCAATATCCTCTGCTCTTCCTTCAAGGACTATGGTCACTAAAAGCATACAAACAAACAAACAAACAAGACTAAACAAAAAGCCCCAACATCCAAATTTCCAGTTTTTCAGCCAAGGACCTTGCTACTTTCACTCCTGAGGCAACTCTAAGGTAAACAAAAGACACAGGAAGGTGGTGATTACTGTCTGACTCTGTGTCATAATTATTCCCACGAATTTTGTGTCCAGTTTTACAACCCTTTGGGGAAGTGATGACTGTTTATTTTAACAGCACTGCTGTGGAGTTGCTGACCCTCCCCATTCTGGGAAAACAAAGTGGAGCATCCCCTGGTGAGACTCACAGTTGCTTGGGCAGCCTGAGCTTCATCTTTTGTTTGTGTTCAGCACCAGAAATACAGAATCTGTAATTTCAAAGACTTATCGAAGAAAACAGTGGATAAGGAAAGAAAATATATTTTAGATAGTGGTACCAATTTTCATTGGCTGTTTTTCTTCAAACCTGTCAGACTTTATTCTAAGCTGTACATTTATTTAACAAATGGCTATGTCGGAACTGTTTATTGTTTAAAAACAGCATAAAAAGATGTCATACCCTATATATCATGATGGATAAAGTAGTTGCAGCATCAAATATAAATTTTTAAGGTTGTCTCAATTTCTCCTAATCCAAATTAATTTGTAAAGCTTATAAAACCAAAATTGTACTGCAGCTAAATCCTACCACAATGCTGTTTCTAAGCAAATAGTTCCTTTTCCCTTGTCTTGGTAAAGCTGAGACTCAGTCAGCCTTATTCAGTAAAACTGCAGCATATTTGGGTGGTGCATGTTATAACCAGTGGGACCTGAAACATCAATAATGTGAATTCCCAAACGTAGGCAACAGTGATTTAGTGCTTTGAATAAAGGACAGTAAAAAAATAATCAGAGATCTGTAAAAATTTCATGTCACATGATCACAATTGATCAAACTTTTTGCCACCTGGCATAGTCCTGGGAAGACTTTACAGGCTCTTGCACATAAAAGACTCCTTATTTCAAGCCTGTTCTGAAAACATCATTACAGCAGGGACTTGTGCTGGGGAGCTGGGTCGTAAGGGGCATCCCAGATATCAGCATCTCTTAGTAAAGGTGGCATAAGTCCATTAATAAAGCAATTCCTGCATGGGAGGAGACACATAAAACTCTAGTACCTTCCTTACCCTGGGAAACAACTGATGAGGAAAAACAAGAGCAATTATACCTTCAAGAAGTTCCTCTTATCACTGATATGATAAAAGCTGCCATATTTTCTCCAAGGAAGTTGTAAACAGCCAAGAAAAAGCAGACAGAAAAATTAAAATCTTCCCTTAGAATATGCCCTAAAGGTGATAAGTATCATGGTATTAATTTGCTTTAACTCGCTTACAATGCAAATTCATTAGTCTGAACTTCTCAGGACAGAATGAGAGACTCAAACAAGAGCAATTTGCTTTCTTATCTGTAAACTATCAGGTTTTTGAGTTAACAGGTCATTTATGAGCATACTTTATGCAAAGGCCCACAAATGGAGGATCTTGTTCAGCTATGTCATTCTAATATATGTAAAAATAAGAATGTTCTGCATTTTCATGGTTTCTATATTTAAGTCAGTTCAAGGTAATAGAAAGTACACTGTCTCTGATATTTGACCTCCTAATTGCTCTGCTAAAAACTTGATTGAAATTGATTTCCTGAATGATAGTCTGCCAAAGGCATAACAGCTGTTCTGTCAATCTTTAAAAGAGAAGACAACAAAAGTCCTCTCCAGAACAAAAATTACATATTCTGAATTAGAGGAAAAAATCTATAGTTAGCATTACTGAAAAAACTCAGAATTATTCCACCAGCCTTATAGTTAAGAATACTTTCATTGTTTGTGACACTGGAAAGAACATACATAAAGTACAAAGTTAAGATGATCTATATGCTTCCTGTAGTCAAATTTTCTGAGGGATAATATCTTTTTCATCATTATCATTTTGTATAGTACAGGTGAAAAAACTTTAAATCTGAGTCACTAAGTTCTTGCCATGGGTTCTCAAGGGAAGAGCCACAGAGATACAAAAACACACGAGAGAGAGGTGGGGTAAAAAGCCCTGCTATGATTGACTGCAGTAATTTACTTCATCTTCCTCTATACAGATCTCCTGTGATCTTGATTCACCATTCACCAGTTGCTTTATTATGATAGTTGGAGCCACACATATCAATGCCAGACTTGGGTTTTAACGGGAGCTAGATGGGTAATACAGTGATCCAGGGAAGAACCTATTGAAAAAAAAGGTTTTTCTTCCAGGTCATGTCATGAAGGATTGCAGACAGAGGCAGTTGACGTGGCAAGGACACCAGAAGTGTATTAAAACTGCTTACAGCAATGTATTGATGGCATGCAGTCAGCGATGCTCCCTGAAAGGAGGGCATTAATACCTGGGCTTCTAATTCAATCTTTGTTCAATTATTTCACAGTTGCCTAGCTGGCATTTCTGCCAGGTGTGTTATCCTGAGTGTAGCTTGCTGCAAATGCTTCAGGGAACCCAAATTTCATACTCATTTACCCAGTAATTTTTCAGTGGGCTGGCATAGGTCCCCTTCAAGAAATGCCCTAAACCAGGCCTTGCTGAGGCTGGGAGAATGGGAGGATTATCCCAGATACATGGGAGAGGTGACCTGGCCACACAACAACCCGAGGAGTTTGGCTAAGCTCCAACTCACCAAACTCCTCTGCCCTGAAAGTTCATAAGTAATTTTCAGCAAAACTACCCTGTATTCCAGTTTATGGTTTGTTTCATGCTCTTTTCCTAGTCTAAAGACAAGGTCCTCTGTAAAATACACTCTTTATGTGTGACAGAAATTTTAACTGGTGCTGCAAGTAACATTATCACATTTATTCGTGCAATCTATGTTAGTCAAGCTCCCAGTTTTCCAAGCAAAAATTTGTCTTTCTCCCCTCCTGTTGTTTTTCAAAGCCTTATTGAATGGGGAAATGGTGGAAAAAAGTAAAGAAAAATTCTGCAGGTTTTAGTGGAAACTTTTTTTTTTCCTCGTAAAAGTTCCCCTTCCATTTCTATGGATAGATCATCAATCAGCTGATAAGTGTCTGAGGTTTTAACCCTGAACTGAATAAGTAACCCAGGAAATAATGAGGTTGTTTAGGTAGATGATGCATGTGTAGTTCCTGTTCTTTAATTTCTAGATTTTTCATTTTCTTTTCATTTTCTAGCTATCCAACAGGACAGTGGTGAATATTAAGCATTGGTGCCATTGACATTCGACCTGCTATAAGGCAAATCTAACACTCAGTGCTAAAATTATCTACATGATATAGACAAGCATATATTAAGCTTCTGTGTGAAATCATTACCAACCTTTAGTTACTTTTCTTTCAAAGAGAAATCAGTCTTTTAAAGACTCTTATATAACAAAACATTTTTAAACTACTCAATATTATTTCTAGCAGAAGAAGTTATTCTCAAATGTTTCCAGATTACTTTGTTATGAAATAGTATCTTTCCTTTGCTATCCAAATTTTAATCTTGGGGAAGAGTGTATAGAATTCCTAAGGGACTTTGTTTCTGTGGTGTTCTCCAAGAGCACAGAAGGAAATAAATAATCATTAGAATGGTCATTTATAACGACAGTGGAAACTATTTTTGACAAAATAATCTGTATTGTATTCTATCTGCTAGGATTGTTGATTGTACCACAGGAAGAGCACAAAAGAAAATCTCATCACAAAGGCAGACTTATGTCATTCTGGGGAAAAAAATTATGTCTTTGCAATGCTATGGTTGTTTTTAATCTAAAGCTACTTTAGAATTCCATTCAACTTGTGTAAGCTTGATTTAGGAGTGCAGCTCTAGGTCAAAGAAGACTAATATCCAGGCAACATGATTAAATAAATTATACATTTCAAATTTTCTTACAGAAGAAGAAGGTTTACCTAGCAAAAGTGAGAAGAAGCCAGGGGAGAACACAACAGCACAACCCAAATTCTACATATATCACATTTCATCTAAACATATAGTATATTTCTGAAGGAACTTTGAAAACTGAAAGCACAGCCTGTCAGCAGTACACCACACTGCTTCCACCATTTTTCTGTGAGGGAGATTATTTGTACACACCTGATGTAACGTGATTCTTTTTTTTCTTAGACCTTGTCCTACTGAATATTTTGCCATGAGGGAGAAAAACAGAAAGAAAGGATCTGTTATGGATTACTTTGCTCCCTCTAGAGTGACTCTCCATTACAATCCTAGGGAAAAGGATGAAGTTAATGTATCAGGACACCATAATATTAGAGCTTCACAATCATCAAAACCATAGCTGTATTTATGTATTTAATGTCATGGATTCTTTCTTTTAGTTTTGTTTTGGTTTTGGTTTTGGGGGGGTTTTTTTGTTTGTTTTTTTTTGTTTTGTTTTGGGGTTTTTTTGTTTTGTTTTTGTTTGTTTGTTTGTTTGGGTTTTTNTTTTTTTGTTTGTTTTTTTTTGTTTTGTTTTGGGGTTTTTTTGTTTTGTTTTTGTTTGTTTGTTTGTTTGGGTTTTTTTGTTTTGGGGTTTTTTTTTGTGGGGTTTGTTTCTTTCCAATCATCAAAGTTGTAGCTGAACTTTACGTATTTAACGTCATGGATTCTTGTCATTGTTTCTTCTTTTTGTTTTGTTGTTTTTGTTTTGGGGTTTTTTTGTGGTTTTGTTTTTGTTTTTGGTTGGTTGGTTTTTTGTTTGTTTTTCATGTGTTTTCCAAATGTTTGATGGTCCAGAACACAAAGTTTCCCAAAGTATTCAGAGCAGGTAAAGAGTTCATCGAGAGTGGTAAAAGGTACTGCACAGGATGATCTGGAGTGAAAAGGGTACAGAGTTCTCATTATTATTCAAATTCTAATATCGCTTGTAGAAGTTGTCATTACATCATCATCTTCTTATCTGCCCTGTGGCATACATATAGCAATGCATCTGCTGAATATACCAACCTGGTTTTTAACATTCTGCAAATCCAAAAAACATTAAATCAAAGTAGAATTTAATTTATCATCACTGAACATATGTTCATTTTACCTTTTGTCTCACCTGAATTCTGTAAGATGGAGGACTCCTTAATCTCAGAAATGCCCTTCTACAGGAACTTTCTTTTTTCTGGATACAGCTTCGTTCCTGTTTGAAATGCAAATATTTTTTTTAATTTTCAGTCACCTGAAAATTCCACAGACAATTTCAGATGGAAATACCAACACAAAACACTTCCGTTTCTGCAGCTGTATACTTAGATTCTAGAAGCATAAAAACATTGAGAATCCTTCAAAAGGTAAGAAAGTTGTTTACCTTGAATCAAGCAATAAGCAATTATATGGGGAAAAAAATAAGAGGAAGAAACTAACAGTTAGTTCAGTTCTGTGTCTCCTCAGTTATAGCTGGGCACCCTAACCTCTGAATTAAATGCTATGGGAAGAAAAAGAAAATTAATAAACACATATTCTCCCTACCCCATGTTCCAGCTTTTGTTTTTTGGGTTGGTTTCCTTTTTTTTGGTGGGGGCAGGGTGTTGGAGGTTGGTTGGTTGGTAAGTTGGTTGGTTGGTTGGTTGGGTATTTTTGGTTTTGTTTTGGATTTTTGGGGAGGGTGGGATTTTTTGTTTGATTTTTTTGTTTGTTGGTTGGTTGGTTGGTTGGTTGGTTGGTTGGTTGGTTGGTTGGTTGGTTGGTTGGTTGGTTGGTTGGTTGGTTGGTTGGTTGGTTGGTTGGTTGGTTTGGGTTGTTTTCTTTTTTTTTTTGAGGGGGGGAGGGCAGGGTTTAGAACAAAGATCTCTTGCAAGCACATCCACAAACTGAAACAGCCTAGCCCTGCTTTTGCACAGATGGTCTGTTGAGTGCTACCAGCTCTACACACACATCCCTTCTTATTCAGACAGTTTACTGGAGTTGAAGGCACTTTATAAGATAATTTTAGACACTCCTGTTTTCTTGGCAAATCTAGAGGAAAAAAAAGTGCTTGGTTTAATGGACAGAAGTTTAAGAAGTTGCATGCCTGGAGTTTAGAAACAACACCTGTTTGCAATAAACAGAAAGTGCAAGGCAAAACAAGTTCATAACTGTAACATCATGCAGAACCTAGGAATTAAGCCCAAGGAAGAAAAGCCATGCACCTGACCCCTGAAACAATCAAGGAAGAAGGACAAAGGCAGATCAGTGTGAGAAGCAAAGAGTATTTTCCTTTGAGACCAGCCAGGTGCTCAGAAAATACTTGCATTAGGCATCACTGCCTGTTCTTTTAGCACAGTGACATCTAAGGGTGTCTGTGCTAATGCCAAGGGAGAAATCCTTCCTCATGCCCTCTTGTACTGCTGAGATCTTAAAGCCCCTCTCACAGGAGAGCAAGGGAACTGGTGCACTTTTATCATTAAACTTCTGTACTCCAATATGGACCCTTTGCTGGTTTGATACCTGTTTTCTCTGTGACTGTTACTCTCGTCTGAACCAGACGGTACAGAAAACTTTGACAGTTTTATAGTGCAATGTGATTTAATGTGATTTGAGCTTCTTAATTTCCCCCCACCTTCAGTAAGTAAATCCAGCCCTGTTTTTTCATCATGGTATAGCATGCAGGGTCTATTGCCTTGGCTAAAAATGTAAATTAGTATTATTATTTTCTTCAATCAGAATAAGCTCTCTTACACATAAAGTGACCTTCTGAGGGTGACTGAAGCTATGTTCATTAACTATGTAACATAGTTACGCTATGTACTAGAACATAATTAGACTATAAACAGCATTGCAGTAAAAACTGGCATTTTGTCTCATGTCATGGTGCTAACTCACAGTGTATTGGGAAATAGCTTAATAGAAATCAGATGCTTCTAATCAGCATGATTTTATCCTTCTGTAATAGGCAAGAGGAGTATTTGGAATGTAAAAGTACTCTCTTTAATAACATGTAGGTATTTGCAATCTTTGGATATTGTAGGTATTCCCTCATCTGAAATTTACAGTGTGCTATCATAAAATTGTACATAATCAGACAAAGTGTAACCATTTTCCCACTATCATAAAAATCCCT
The DNA here is from genome assembly GCA_013399915.1 of Illadopsis cleaveri. NCBI lineage: Eukaryota > Metazoa > Chordata > Aves > Passeriformes > Timaliidae > Illadopsis > Illadopsis cleaveri. The sequence continues at coordinate 107,771 of VXBB01001131.1, read as the reverse complement.
CAAAGTTGTATTTTAACTTACGCCCTCACTTTTCAAGGCTTCCTACAAATAATAGCTGTTCACTTCAGACAGCACATATTTAGGGGTCAGGGCACAATTTTGTGCACCTCTCTACCAATCTTCCACAAAAATTTTCAGCAATGTTTCTTGTCTGTGAGCCTTCCCAGCTGATTATGAATACTTTAATCCCTACTGCAAATATGCTCCAGCTCACAAACATGGCATAAAGTGTTACCTCTCTCCTCTTACGGGAACAAAGATTTGGGAGGTTTTTTCTCCCATTTTTGTCCACTTTCCTGCAAATCCCTGGACAAAGTTCTTTTCAGCAGCTTCTCTATTTTTTTATGCGTGACCTCAATCAGTTTCTTTAAGGAAACTGCAACTTAGTTGTCACTGGACAAAAATGTTATGTGTTAGGCAAGTATTTATCCAAGTAATTTTACAGGTGAGCAGACGCACAGCAAATTTTAGTGTGAGCTGTGTATTCTACTCCCTTGAAAATTCAGTACTGCATGCAACTTAAGGAAAACGAAAACTTCACATCAAAATGGCTTGCGCAGTTTCAAAGGAAATTTAAGCAGACCCTAAAAGATGATTGTTCAAAGTTTCTGCATCAGAACTGTAATTTTAATAACTGATATTTCCATGTATTAGGGGAAATCTCTGTATCTGGAATGTCCTGTAACAGAAGAAAATGCTCCAAGCAGGAGACTAATTAGAGCTATTGTTAGGGGAGTGGACAATGGACAAAAGGTTTCTTCTATGCTCTGCATCACTCAAAAGATATGTTTCTTTCTCTTGTTTTTTGAAACTAGTGTTGTGATAAGGGTATAGANGATATATAATATATATATTTATATATATACATATACACTATAATCTGTCTATAGACACAGGTATATAAACATTCCCACACCTGCTCCAACACAGCTGGAAGCGCAGAACTTACCCAAAAGTGGCCCTTCAGGAAAAGAGGAGAACAGACAGAACCTGTGGACTGATCCGGAGTGAGCAGCAGTGTTTCCCCCTCCCTTTTTGCCACCAACACCCCTTTTCTACTATAATTTTTGCCCTTCCCAAAGGGGTGGAATGGTCACTTGTTATAGGATGGAATGTTGGTGACCGTGGTCATATGTGTAAGGCATGTTTTCCTTTTTCCTTCATTTGCAATCTTAGGGGAGTGAAAACTAATGCGTAAGTGAGAGCCTCAGTTGGTTTTGGTCAGAATTTATAGTTGATACAAAAGGTAAAATAAACACTTGGGTCCTCCTCCACTCTCTGAGGCAGCAGTAGAGGTTCTCTGACTTTCAACAGAGAATTTTCTCATTATCTCCTTAGCAAACCAGATTTATAACAAGGCTTGTTTCTCACAGTGAAGGAGGAGTGAGGCCAGTGGCTAGAGCAGAGATGCAGATGTTGTCCTGTGCCTAGCTGAAACAACATCAGCTGAGAGGACTCACTTCACTCCAGATATATTTCAGTCTTCAGGCCTTGCCTGAGCCAGATGCAAGATAAGCACAGGGCCTAGCNACTAGTGTTGTGATAAGGGTATAGAACTTTGGCAGGGAAAGAACCCAACAACCCTCCATTCCAGCTGGTCCTCAGAGATCAGAGGAGCTGTTTCTCTTTTCATCCTATTTGGCACTATCATCCTGGTCACTTTCAGTAAGAACTTTTGTGATTGCAGACTCACAAATAGTGCAGTTTACCAGCTTCCGATGCTATGGCTGAGTTGATGAAGAACCTGCACAACCCAGAATCACGAACTTTCCTGTGAATTCACATGAATTTCACAAAAAATTAATGGATCAGTTCATTGAAACANAGTTGATACAAAAGGTAAAATAAACACTTGGGTCCTCCTCCACTCTCTGAGGCAGCAGTAGAGGTTCTCTGACTTTCAACAGAGAATTTTCTCATTATCTCCTTAGCAAACCAGATTTATAACAAGGCTTGTTTCTCACAGTGAAGGAGGAGTGAGGCCAGTGGCTAGAGCAGAGATGCAGATGTTGTCCTGTGCCTAGCTGAAACAACATCAGCTGAGAGGACTCACTTCACTCCAGATATATTTCAGTCTTCAGGCCTTGCCTGAGCCAGATGCAAGATAAGCACAGGGCCTAGCTCATGTTATTCTTCATCAATTCTTCCCCAAATTAAGGCAACTCTGAGGCAAATCTGAAAATTTACCAGAATCTGCCAGCTATTATGTAGCACAGGCATTCATGATCACTTATTTAAGCAATTTTTTTACTTAATTGCTTGATTACATTCGAACTTACTTAAGGATATTTACCCTTAAAATAAGTCTTTTTCAAAGTAGGGGAAAACTTATACAACATTTACCCCAAGGAAGGACAATTTGCACAGTATAAAATTGTTTTAAATTTTTAGGCTGAAAAATCAAAAGAGGTTCAAAGCATTAAAATAAACCAGTCACTTGAAAGTGCAAAAATAATTAACAGTTCTACAGGAAAGTCATCAAACCTGTATTATTAAAATCATTTAGGAACATGTTAAACTAACGGATTTTAAAGCACAGTTATTTTTGTTCACGTCTCAGAAAAGGCAGACAGATCACTGTAAGATAATGTGTTGATAGGTAGCAGTCCTTGCTTTCTAGGATTTAACAAAAAACAGGACCATCATAGTTTGTCTTGGTTTGGGAAGACAGGTATCTGCCAGGGAAAGCCGGAGCCTTCCTTGGAATGGAGAATGTAAACCACGCCCCTCCCCCCCTTTCCAATTATAAATTCGCAGTTAGAGGCTTTCAGGCAAAGATTTTGGGGATGGAAATAGCAGTCCTTTACTAGTGTGTATAACAAAACAGACAAACAAACAAACAAACAAA
>VXBB01001131.1:87027-104903 GCA_013399915.1 Illadopsis cleaveri | reverse complement strand
CCACACACACAAAAAAAACCCTAACCCCCAACATAGTTCTAGCTATCCAAGCTATAGTGTCTTAGTGTATTGTCGAAACTGGAAATACAGCCATGTTTCCAATTTTCTTTTTAAGAGGGTTTTCAAACGTGTGACTTTGATTAGAAATATGCAGGACAGGGAGTAAAGGAGGTGCAAAGTATCTCCTACTGAGATTTAAGAAGGAAAGCACCTTTTACACCAGTCTCATCACTAAATTTATGTGAGAAAAGAATGCCCAGTTAGAAGAAAACAGAGTGCTCTTGGATGAAAAGGGGCACAAAAAGATTTTAGGAGCTAAAATTGGTAACTCGGTGGTACAGGAAGGCCTGTTCACTTGATATTTTGCAGACTCCTGTGAGGAGATTGGCACCCAATCCAGTGTCTGCGTGAGCTCCTCACAGGAGGAATCAGAAAAAAAGATATACTTACGCAGAAAAGACTTGTGGCTACACAAAAACATAGTTATGACAACAAGGACCTTTTGAAGCGGATGAACTACCTGCCAATGTAATTCTTATTCCTAGGAAAAATTCTGATGTGAAAATGCATCTGACTTTCTGCAACCTCCTTTGTAAACAATCAAAAAAGAAAGACAGATGTCTCAAAAATACTGCAATTTGCACGTGTTCTACAGTGGGTAGTGAGCATTGAGAACCTGGCTCACTCTTCTAATGGGGAGTGCAGGGGGAATCACAGGAGACACCCCTCGTGGGACACTAGAGAACCACCACAGAGGTGCACACCTGTGGCCTTGCTCTTCAGGAAGCAAATATCACTATTTTCTGTATAGCAGTTCATATCCTCTTTTTTTTTCTATAAACAGGGAGGATTGAGGGCATCAAGGACTAATTGTCTGCAAGCACCAGCTGCAGAAAACCATCCCGTATCTGCTGTTAGCTGTTTCCAACTCCCCATGAAGATGCAGCAGGACATGGGCCTGTGCAGTTCTCATTTTCTAGACAAAGGAGAGTAGCATGGTATTCCTTTCCTAATCCTATAAATATCCTAAAAATACTAAAATAAAACCTATTTTTCCCACAAAACATCTTAAAGTCTTGAATGTTTACCTGATAAAAGCTGCCTTTCAAATATATGCTGTTTAAACTTCTCCGGAGAATCACAAGAAAGAAGAAAAGGAAAAGAAGGCACATGGAAAAGGAAAAAAAGCTATAACAATAAAATAAAATTTAAAAAAAATTTAAAAGACTACTCCTTATGCTGGAGAAAAAGGGGACAACCAAAAAACATGGGAATCACAGACGTTCAATATAAAAACTTAAGAATTGACAAGATAAATATTTTCCTATTCAAAAGCTTGTGCTTACACCCTGAACAAGTCACAGTTTTAATTCAAATTCCAGAGAGTCCACCTGGGTATTTGCTTTTTCAATCAAATTCTTCTAACTGCCTGGTAAGTAAGGAATGCCTGTCTCCTAACCGGCGTTGTGCAGGAGTAACTGCAAGCCAATCAAACTTACGTGAAGAAAGGTTTTGTGGCTTTCTTTTTATTAATTTTACAAAAAGGATTCTAATTCTTGCATTTAGAATATACCCATTTCTGCTTTCATCAATGTTATTCTATCATAGATACAAACTGAAATACAGAAAATTCCATTTTAAAATTTTAAGGGAAAAAAAAAAAAACCAACTACACTTTTATTACAGAGAGACTGAGAAAGCCCAGGAACAGGGTTTGTAGAGTTTCCCTCCTTGAAGATTTTCAAAACTCAGCTAGACCTGACTCTGAGAAATGTGGTGCTCCTCTGTCTGGTTTGTGGGGTTGAGCAGATGAGCTGCAGAACTGCCTTCCCACCTCAATTACTCTGATAGAGGAAAAGAACGTACCAGAAAGGGAAGGAGATTCTGAAATAGATGCAGCTACTCACAAACAAATCCCTTTGTTTCAGAAGGAAAGAAAAACAGTGGTAAAATACAGTGTATTTTGCTGGTGCTTTCTGAGGTTTTTATGTGTGCTGCCTGTCTTGATTGTGATTCCCTGTGAAGACTCCAATAGTCTGATGTATAAGATGAGCAGATCTACTTTACACAGGGTAGGCTATGTGATGGAAAGTCAAGTAAGAGTATAGAAAAAGACTAAAAGGATAGAATAAGGAAATAAAGTGTTTGTCAAAATACTAAGTTTTCCTAGTGTAAATGTACATAATTGTGATCAAAGGGTCAAAGTTCTTTCCCACTGTCCTGTTTCAGGTATGTTTGTGCATTCTAACACATTATAATCTTTTTGTTTGTTGGTTTTCAGCTAGGTTTGTATGCAACAATAATTTACGTAATTGCCACAAGAACAAGATTCTTTCAAATGGACAAAAAATGTTCAGTCTGAGCTGGCAAAAATTTTAAAGCAATAACTTTCTGGAAGTGTTACTGCACTTGCGTTCTTGCTTACTGAGTGTTCCCCATAGTTTTTGTGTGATTTTGAGAAGTTTTTGTGTGCTTTTGAGAAAGTGGCACCTTCTGAACTGACCTCCCACATCACAGAGACCACTTCCAACAGCCAATTTTCTGACAAACAAATTTTCTCATGGTAAAGACACTTAGAGACTAAACACAAGGTGACTTCTATTAGTCAAGGCCACAAGTACATCTGATGCAGGTGACAGCATGACACCTGGGATGGGGATGACCAGAAACCATTCCATCCTCCCTCCTCCTCTTATTTTCCCAAGATCATCTGGTTACTCAAGTGCTTCAATTTCAAATCACCATCTGTTAACAGCATCCACACAAATGCCTCTGAGAAATTTATAATGTTAGACACAGTTACCCTGGAAACGTCCTTCAGTTTCACACTAAATGAGAAGCTGTAAAACCTAAGCCATAGTACTGGAAAGTTTAAAAGGCAAAACAATGTAGGACCTCTGCAGTCCAGCAGAAGGAATATTTAAGCTTTGCAAACATCTGTCTTTTTCTGAAGTTTGTCTTTAATGGCCTCCCAGAAAGACTAAATTCTCTCACTATTCAGAAAATCATTCTTTAAGAAGCCATTAAGAGAAAAGGGAGATAATTTGGTCCTAGTTAATTAGAAACACTGCTGGCTATGTTAAGGATGGGTTTGTGTACCTTTGTGTGAATACCTAAGTATCCTAGGGAGGTGTTAGAACTTAGATCTGCTTAAAATTTAATGATCTTGGAAGGAGACTATTCAACCAGGATGGGCAACACAGCTAGGGGTGTAAGTGCTAGAGGTTAAAAAAAATATGAAACAAAATACTTTGAAAAGCAATATTCTCAGGTTGAAGACATGAGCTTGTCCTGACCTGCCAAGAATATGGTGTGGTCTCCCTACTGTGCTCTGGAGGAAATATGAAAAGGGTTACTTAGCAGTAACAGAGAAGGAAAGAGGTTACTGAGACCTACAGGACTTCAGTGTTATCCACTGGGATATTACTTGTACAGATAACTACATAAACCTGTAATTAAAACCTTTCAATTTTCTTTTACTTTATTTCTAGCTAGGATAATAAAAAAAAAAACACAACCACCTTAGTTCTAAGCTATCTCTGTTATCCCAGCTAGTAAACACAAATTTTATGTTTGACCTGAACAACATTCTGGCTAGCTAGTGAGGAATTTCAGTGAGTTATGAGCACAATTAAAAGCTCATCTCAAAAACTGTGATGACTTTTAGTTTTATGACTGCTGTGTTGTAAAGATATATAAGACCCATCATTACCTGTAATATCTGAGCCATAAAGACTTCTGTATGTGCAAACTAAAGATTTTAAAGTCTCTTCGTTCTTAACTAATCTGGTAGGGAAAATAAAACACAAGGGAGTCCAAGTATGAGAAAGCAGCTACAAAATATTTAAGTTAAAACTGTATCTTTTTGTTTCAGGATGAGAATGTTTTAGAGGAATTAAATCTCAGGAATGACTAGAAGATGGTGAGTGTACCAGAGTCAGTAAATAACAGTAAAAGTTAAGAGAGCAGGAGACGTACTCAGTAACAGTGTTAGTGCTATATTTTACCATAATTGGGACAGATAGAAGTAGCAATTGTTCTTGTCACTTTCTTCTTCTTCATCCTTGCCTTTTTTTGAATATGTCAAGATTAAAATATCGTTTTGACCACATAGAGTGTAAAGAATGTCCCACATAGAGTGTAAAGAATTTTTACCTGTGATCTTCATCTGGCAGAACGATGCCTCTAACCAGGTCTGTCAAAAACCTCCATGTGAGAAACAATGCTCACTTTTAAAATTTTAAAGGTTTATTAAATCTTAACAAAATACAACAAAAGACGGAATAAGAAAAAATGGCAGTGCTAGGAGCTTTGCGATCCTCCACCACGTGCTCGTCTACAAAATGGATGCCTTTTATATCCCTGGCCCCACCTAAAATCTTGTCAGTCTTCACCATCCATTGGTGGAGATTACTTCCTTCTAACTTGATTGGAGGTCAGGTGTTGTCATGCAGTGCCTCCTAGTAACAAGCCTTGCCTCCTCCCCAGTGCCCTGACTACAAAGGCTGTCCAGTGACAACAATACAAGGGGGTGGGGAAAGAGGACTTTGGGGAGAACATACCACAGTAACTTAACTATACATCAATAAAACTTCTCTTAACATACACATAGTATTTATCGCTTAATTGTGAGAGCCAACCGTCACATTACCCATCTATAACATTACATCTCAAGGGTAGACATTGTTAAGTGCTGGCAATTTGGGGCAGAAAAAGTACATGTGCCACTTCAGTCTGTGGAGAAACACTGAAAGACAAAGCTCAGCAAGAAGTGTCTGTGTGGACAATAATTCACCAGAAACAAAACAACTGCAGCCTCAGGAGCAGGGACTATGAGGGAGCTTGTTGTGCTGCCCTGAGAGAGGCAGGAAACAAAGGATGGAGTGGCCTGATCGTGAGCAAAAGCTGAACTTTGCTTCATTAATTCAAAAATATATATTGCTTTTCATGCTCTGCATACTCCAATGAAGTAAAGCCTGTAAATACTTTATACATATGAATGAAGTCACTCCAACCCTGATCGTGAAATGACATCAACTTTACCTTGACCTCACCCTCAAGGGAAATAATATAAGTGTAATTTCAAAGAGGATGTGTGTCACCCTTCTGTCCTGGGACTGCTGACAGGCTGTACCCATCTCCTCCCATAAGGATGCCTATCAGGTAAACTTTATTCCATGGCAACCAGTGTGCTCATGAATAGTAATTTCTGAATCCTATTTTGTTATAGCAATCAATAAACTGCACCATTTGTGACTCTGTGATCATCAGTGTTCCCAGACCTAGTCTAAACCACACTGTGAACCTGTGGTTGTAAAAGTTCGTATTGAAAATGAGCAGATTTATTGTGTCAAATTGGTTACTCTATAATATTATCTGTAACTCTGCATCAGGTCTTGCAATGACTTGGAAGACATAAATTTCAGACTAAGAAGGTCAAGGTCTAGTCAGCCCCGAGCCCAGTAATCTGTGGATAATCTGGAAAGTGAGTGGGTGTTTCTTTCCTAAAATTTTACCTGGCATGGTCCCATCATGCCTTACAATGCAAACAGCAGAGCCCATTCTGTGTCACATTAATTCCTTCCTACCAGGTGCAAGAGACACATTCTTTCTGGAAACAGCACAAGTTGTAGATTATCTAAAAATGTTCTGTCACAGATTTTGCAGATACTGCTCCTTTGCTGAGGGCCATGTGAGAACACAGAGAGGGCCTTTAACAGCTCACTTCACTCTCCTTCAATGACTTTGAAGAAAGATTCTTTGATAAAGAAAAACAAACAGCTTAGAAAATTAACTTCCAATGGCAGCAAGTTTGGAAGCATTTCTATGGTTACCCCTTCCCTGACTTCACCTTGCCCTCTACTGAGCAGGAGGGAATTTTTTTTAAAGTGGGCATTCCTGATCAAAAAAGGGTGAATGTATTGGTGATCTGCTGCATCAGCTTTATCTTTCAACAAATTTTTTTAAAGTACCATGTATCTTTGAACAATAGTATCATGGGAGACAGTCCTTCTCTCCTCTTCTTGTTGTCCATAAGTTTTTGCAGAAACATGCAGCAATCAATATCTATCTCTACTGGACAATATCAATTCTGTTAAGCTTGCCTGAATCAATCATCCATAAGGCCTGATCTAATTGGTCTCAAACTTCTTATAACAGGGTAATCTTGAGATTAATTCAGGTCTAGGTAGAGAAGAGCAGAATTCAGGGTACAAAATCCCCTTTTTTTTCCTTTTTTGTACAGCCTGCTGCCAATAAATGTCAGGGTTATGAAAAGGAAAACAAATTTTCTGTCTCTCCTTGTAAGTTATTTCTTCCATTAAGTCACTCTCTAACTTTAGGGAGAAGATTGAGACACACAACAAACAACCAGATTGAGAACAAAGAGGTATAGTTATCAGAAAAGTTAGGGGTGACTTACTGCATAGACTTTCCATTAAATACTCCAAAAATCTTGTTGAGACACTGAATCTTGGGTTGATGGAAGCATCCCACCTGGAACTGCAGTTCAGTGAAACTCAAACTTCAGAAAATAGTCCCTGTGCTGAACAGCGTGCACTAATAAGCACCAAGTAACATAGAAGAAAGCACAAATATTTAAAATTTACCATATTGATTTCAGCTTCAGTTCTTTCACCGAGTCTGGGTATCTTTCCATGCCCAAATGTACTACCTTGGGCAAATACTGGTACTTCATGAATTGATCTCTTGCAGTGCATTTTAATGGAAAACTAATGTAATAGATCACATTCATTTCACACTAGGCATTGATGGAAAGCAGATGGGTAGAAATATGCACTTCTGAAATACTAGACAAAGAACAAGATGTTATGAACCTAGAAACTGTATGGAACTGTGCGTCATTCTGACCAATTACGTATGTTAATACTCCACTTTTTTATATCCTTATTGTGTTTGATGCAGAGGAGATCACAGATTCTGTCAGCCATGGAATCAAAAGTTTCTGAAACTGAAGTGATGGAAAGTTCTTCAGAGGGTATTGACAACAAGCAAAGACCACCAAATCAGTTGCCATTGTATGCATGGATGCAGATCAAGGCAAATATGGGCCAGAAAGCTGCTGTCAGTTTTGACACCCTGCTAGTACCATCAGGGAACACCAAGGACTGATGGAGGTCTGAGCAAGTATTTTGTATTAACCCTTCTGCAAACATGGCTGAGTGCATGGAATGAAGCAGTTTGATGCTAACTGGGCCTGTGAGTCATTTGATATTGGATTATGCAACGTCTGCAAAACACCAATATCCTTCCTCATGTGTGTAAACAAGACTGAAACTCTTCACTAGAATAAAGCAGAACTAAAATTCTACTTCTTTTTAGTCAAATGGTTGACTCTGCAAGCAAATACCCAGGGAACAGTTAGAAGGTTGTCAAAGTCGAGTGCTTTTCAAATGTAGTGAAGGTGCTGCTGCTAAGCATGTGTTCTTGACAACAAACTGGTATACCAAATATTCAGGTCAGAATGTGGCTTGTGTTTGATGAAATTTAGTGGAATTATTAATTAAGTAGCATCCCATATCTTACTTCAGTTTTTCCAGATAAAAAGATGCTGTTTCTCCTGCACCTTGTCCAGAAAAACTCCAGACTGACCACTGAGGAATTTTTGTCATACACCAAATCATACCCTAAAATACAGCTTTTAGTGACACCAACCAATATTTCAGCCCTGGTTAATTTCTTATCACTGGGGAGCCATTAGAACATGTTTGAAGTGAGGCATTCTTTAAAATTCTATCAATTCTATCAAAACCTAAAGTTTTAACTTTAGGTTGTCTGCTGCATTATAGTAATTACTACATCTGTGCTCTTGTATCAACAACAGAGTTTACAAAAGCTTGCTTCAGCCTCATAAGGATAGAAATTTTGTGACAATCAGAATCTTCCTCCATCTCATCATTATCATCTCCATGCCAGATGTCTATGCCATTACTTTGGGGTCTGCACAGTTTTCCACTTTTTGGCTTTCTTTAGTTAAACTAAGGATGGCAACAGGTCTAGTAAGAGGCCTAGATTTTCCTGCAGATGTTTTTCTCAGTTTTCAGCTGCAGACAACACCTTTTCAAGTTCCTTATTCCCTGTTCTTAGGTTTTGGGTTTCAGTCATGAGGAGATCTACTCAACTATTGAGCTTTTCTTAGTACTTTCTTTCAAAAGTCAATAATGTTTTCAAAACTTCATTTTTGGATTTCAAAGCAGTATATTCTAAATCCGGAAGTTTTGGGGGGAGACAATACACTTTGATTTTCTTTTGTGCACAAAATAAGTTAGTCTCTAACAAATAATTATTTTGTCATTATATTTTAACTTTTTACACGCTTCTATAGTTTTCTATATACTACACCACTTTATGCTCATTTTCCCAAAATTTTTGGGCCTATTCTATTCCCTCTCAGAATTATGCACCGTTATATTTTTGCAGCAGTTCATCCATGGCAATCCTGCTGACTACACTTTTTTTTTTTCTTGTTGCATTAGAGGACGAAATTTGCAGAAAATAAACCCAGTTGCATTCCACCTGGTACTCAGAGATCAGAATGGCTGGGTACGGCTGGGATTCCTTTTTGATTATGATCAGTTTGGCATTGTAAATCTGGTTTCATTCCGTAAGGACTTGCACAATTGCTCATTCATTAATAGTGTCGTTTACTGAAGCAACAGATTATGCAGATTCAGAATTGCTGTTTTTAAATGCACTTATTCTGTTAGCACTAAATATGCTGAGGCCAGTGACTAAATTCTGTTCACTAAGCTTAAGTCCAGCCTTTATGAAGCTTAATTTCACCTGAGTGTGCTCTGATGCTGTCAGAGGCATAAATCATCGAAAAGAGTCGTAAAAGAAAGAGTTCCAGCTAGTGACATTCCACTATCAGGTGGAGTGACTTTGGTCACATCTGTGAAGCATGTGCAAGTTCTCCTTCATTAACATATGACAGGGTAGCAAATGCCGCTAGGTAGGAAAAGCAATGCATATTTTTGAGTTAATAAAGCAAAATTCAGGTTTCAGGCGCCAGCTGGGTTCTTCATTTGGCTTAGTTCCCATTGTATAAACAGAGTATGGCCACAACACCTCGGTGCTGCTCCATCCGTTGTTTCCTGCCTTTCTCAGGCACCACCCAAGCTCCCTCACTGTCCCTGCTCCTGTGTCCCTGCAGTTTGTTTCTGACGAACAGTTGCTCAAATGGACATGTCTCCTTGCTGAACTTTTTCTTTGAGTATTTCTCCACAGAAGCCCACCAGAGTTCCATGGTGAAAAACAAGTTGGGAACAGCAAAAGATAAACCTTTTCCCAGCTTCACCAATTTCCCGAGCAAGGGCCCATGTATGATTTTCACACTCTTGAACTTCAAGCCTTGTGGTTCCAGATTAACTAGAACAGATAATAATCTCAGGAGTTCCTATATCTGCCTGTATATGGATTGTGTGTGGATAATTAAGTGGCTGACACTCTTTGCTTGCTAATGACAGGTTTTCCAAATTTAGCATAAGAAATAATTTCTGTACCACCATCTCCATTCCTACCACCAAGGTGTAGTTTGATCAATTAAAGAAATTTGTCAGCAGTAAACTTATTACAATGTCTTTGACACCTTTGAAGAAGGATGAGGAAGAAGGCAGCCAGATACCACCAACAGCATTTGGACTTGATAATGTTAAGCATGTTAAGCATGCTCCTTCTCTGTAGAGCATCAGGAATAGTCAGAAGAGCCAAATGTAAATTCTTCTCTTAGCTTACATAGAATTGACTGGCTCATGACTAGTTTAGTAGACCTAGAAATTATCTAAGAGATAAACCAATATTTTTATGCAAGGCTTATTTTCTTTGTGCAGCCTTAACTCTGTAAGCACCCTAGTAGACAGATGCTCATTAAGCAGCAAATACCTTTGGTGCAAGATTGATACAGAGATAAAAAGGCAAGAGGGAAGAGTTTGACTTCGGTGCTTCAGCAAGGAGTGCATGAGTTCCTGCAGTTTGGTGAAGATCATATATGCAGTTTTTAGATCTTATTCCTCTATGCTAAAACTTTTTCATTATAAAAAGATCCAGAATATTTATATCCTGACTAGATCAACAGGCTGAATTTGTGCTCTCAGTCAACACAACACTAAGCACATAAGATGAGATTAGTCTAACCTCTCTATTACAAATTATTTATTGATCTTCTGGAACAAATCCCATAACTTGCCTTTAAATATTCTATTTTGGAAGGGTTCTGGATAAACAGTCTTTCTTCAGAGTAAATACCCTTTGCATTCCCAAATGGCTGCCTGCAAAAGCAGCTCCCTTTCTTCTTGAGGAAAGGCTGTAGATCTCCAAAAAAGCATCCAAGCTTCTTCTGGCTCCTGCATTAACAGGATCACCATCTCTAGACAACCCATAACGTGTCTCATTTTCTCAGCCCATTGTACAGCAGCTTTAGGCTATTTCTGTTACCTTATCTGTTTGAGATCAAAAACATCCGGTACTAGGAACAGCAAGCTCTTCCTTTGCCCTAATCCAACACCAGGATAAGGACAGGGGAGACAAAAAGTAAAACCTATGGCAGGAAAGAGAGTGGTATTTCTACCTCTGCTTTCTCTCTTGCTTGCAATTGCAGCTGGCTTGGCAATATGTGTATGGAAAATTTTGGCAAAATTCCCTTTGCTCCTCATTTATTTTCCTCAGAGCAATCTGTAAACTCTTTGCATGGTACAGTGTATTAAGGGCTTGAGAGAGAGAATCTAACCATCTGAGGTGCTGTTCCAAGAGGAAGAGTGCACACCTGCGGTCCTGTAACCTGTTATGGGAGAGGGTCTGCATCTCCCCTCCATAACGACTACGTCTTCCCAGGAACAAAATTCTGAATAGAAAGACTGGCAGGTCTGACTGCTGTCTCGTTATGGTCTTCTTTGAAAAAGAGGACTTGATTGTAACTTGACGTTGTCTTTCATTCCATTGTTTGAACCTTTGCTCATTTCTGATTTCTCCTCATTTGTCCTTTTTTTGCTGTTTGACTTTATCTTTTATGCCCTTCAAAAAAGCAAGGTTAATGTGATGCCTTTCAGTTAATCCTTCTGTTATGCTGCCACAGGCTCAGTCTTCTGCAGAGTCAGTCTCTGGATGTAGGAGCCTCCTCAGTTTGCTTGATACAAAGTGTATCTATGCTGAAAACAGCTCTTTTCTCCAACATCCATTCATAATGGATTATGTTATGTTCCACTTTCAGCTTCTAACAGGACTCATCCTAGTCAAGCAGAGAAATGTTAACTTGGCTGTTTTAAGAGGCTGCTGACTGCTTAAACAGAAACTCCTCTCAGTCAGCTTCTGTGCTATCACTACCTGTCAAAAAGTGTCAGTTGTGCTTTCCCTTATTGTTCCTATCTGCATTTATACATAAAATATCCCCAAGAACAAATGTACTGCAAAAGTAAAAGAAGTTATTGGATAAAGAGCAGTGATATCCTCCTGTATGCCTGTCTCCAGCATGTGATTGCTATGACAGATCCTATGATAGAACACAAAAACCCTTCCCAAAGTTTGGCTCTTTCTCTTTTGCAACCTCTGTCTTTATGGCAAAGCTCATAGCTGGAGCATGTCTAAAGAACACTGAGAAAACAAACGCATTACTGTTGTGAGAGCTGCACACAAAATGCCTTTTTTTTTTTTTTTTTTTTTTAACTGAAATCATATCTTGGAAATGGTTAACGTTCATCTTTTTCTGATTCCCTTAAGTGCAGTGTGGTGTATCCTTGAAAATGTTTTTATCTGCTCATAACTGCATGGGAGTGTCTAGTCCTGTTAAAAAAAATAAATCAGAAATTTGTATGTTAGAGATTCTTCTTGAAGGTTTGTTTTGGTTTGTTGATTTGTTGTTGGTTGGGTTTTTTGTTGTTGTTTTTGGGGTTGTTCGTTTTGATTGTTTGTTGTTTCATTGGGTTTGGGGTTTTGTCGTTGTTGTTGTTTTTTACACAACTTTGCTCCAATATTGCTATCTAATGTTTTATCCAGATTTGAATCATTACATAGTACAGCTCATGGGGGCACACATTCTTTAATTAACAGTGAAGCTTGCACTGTCAGATATGGGCTACGAAGTGTCAGAATGCTAATTTATTCCTTCTCCATGTATGTAAGTTATTCTGGTTTTAATCTCTTCCCTGTCAGCTTCTATGCGATCACTACCTGACTTTGCAAAATCAGGAACAGTAGCAGTGTTACATAAAGACAAATGCAGAGTCACTTTCATTTGCTGCAGAGGTCAGTACTACAGGTTATCATCAAACTGTGGGACAAATGGATCCAATGGGAAAAAAACTGTCAAATTTATATTGAGTTTTCTCTTTTTTTGTTTGTGTTTTGGTTTTTGTGGGTTGGTTTGTTTGTTTTGTGAACTGGTACATGTTGCCTCACATTTTGGTTCATAACCTTGATTGACCAATAATCTATTTTTAATACTCTCCAGTTTTGATCGTGTTATGCCTCACCTCTAAAATGAAGATAATAAAATTTGAATGTGTTGAACATCCTAGAAGCTAAACACTTCAGTATTTCATGATATTCAGACTACTCTGACACAGCATCACAAAGAGGTTATAAAAGATGTAAAAAATAAATTGCTTTTCATAAATTCCAAGTCCTCAAGCTCCTCATTGCAGTCCATGGGCCTCCTATGAAGAGAGGTGTCCAGATGCAGCTTTGTGCTCACCACTCCATCAAGCAGTTCTACAATTCCTTTTAAATGCCTGAGAAAGTCTTTTCCACTGTGGCCTAGAGCCTTTCAGAGCACCTGTTTAGGTACTGAGGGAGACGCAGAAGAGATTTATGAAGCTTTGCATTGCCTGTGGGGCAAGTTCAGAGGTTACCTGATTTCACCCCACATTACAATTCAGCCCCAACCCACTCATTCCCTTCATGCCAATGGGGGTGGGGAGAAGAGAGAATTGGAAGGGTGAAAGTGAGAAAAATGATGGGCTGAGATAAAAACAGTTAAATAAGTGCAGTGAAAGCTGTTTACACAAGCAAAGCAAGGCAAGAGATCTATTCACTACTTTGTACAGGCAGGCAGATGCTCAATCATCACCAGGAAAGCCAAGCTCTGGTAACAGAGACTTGGGAAGACAAATGCTGCCTCTCTGAATGTAAACCTCTTCCTTCTCCTCCCCACAGTTCCCCATGCTGAGCATGATGCCTTCTGGAATATCTCTTTGTTCAGCTGGGATCAGGTGTCCCAGCTGTGTTCCCCCAGCTGCTTGTCCACCCCCAACCTCCTGGCTGAAGGGACAACATGAGAAACAGCTAAGGCCCTGGCATTACAAAATGGCAGTACAAAACATCGGCAATAACAAAAACATCCCTGTGTTTTCAACGTGGTGTTCAGCACAAATCCAAAACACAGTGCACACCAGGCCCTCGGAAGAAAACAAATGTGATTCCAGATAAAACCGGTGCAGAGAATCTGCATCTGTAACAGCATGGATTCAGGGAGCAGGAAGCAGCTGAAAGGGTGCAAATTCTGGGGGTAACTCCACTCCTATCCCTTCAACAGCAGGCTTAGCCTGATCCTGTTATGTTCTGTAAGCAGTGGAAAGTAGCAGTGTGCTTCAGTAAATCCACCAGCTGCTCAAAACCAATTATCGATATGTATCAATATACAAGACCTGGAGTGTGAGTTTCCTTCAGAGACTTTTCCAAGTAAAAGTTGTATTCCTGATTTCTGTACAGGGATTAGTAGCACAGGTTGTCCCTTACTCTGGCTCTAAAAGGAATGAAAGACCAAAGTCAGAGAGAAATGGACAGATTTGATTTTTTCAAACAAGAAACAAAAAATCCAATATTTTTACTGCTGAAATCTATAAGTAGGATTTATCATTGCATTTGTGGATGTCTCCATTCTTCTTCATGTCTGATGAATACTCTGATTTGAAGTTTACAGCACCTTCGCAGAATTACACATTCTGATACTTTCAACTGGGCCATCACACTCTCAGAAGCCATTCAATGCCACAGAAATTTAGATACCTGCTAGCATTCAGCAAAATACCAACTCTTCTGGCAACTTACAGAATTTTCAGTCTTTACTAAAGGAATGGAACCTGCTTAATGTTCACATGGTCTGGCACGTCCTGTGTTAATTTCAACACATAACATCAAAAATCCCTTATGTGTTCGTTTAGATCTGCTTCTCTGTGTTTAAACAGTGCCACACATAGTAGGATTTTGGTTGTGACAGCAGTATCTCAAAGCCATCATATCATGTACAAAATATTCATAAAGTTAAAATTTCATCCCAAGCATAGTCAAAGTCCAGAATTCATACTGCAACTAAGACAGCAGAATTGCTTGAAACAGTAGCTGGGAAAGGGAAGAGCCAGACCTTCGAAAGTACATAACCTCTGACAACTATTGAATTATTTTCTGATAACACCTAATCTTTAAATAGCTGTGCTCAAACAATTCAGAATGCTTTTGGAACATTAGGAAAAACAATTGAAGTACAGCAAACACCATAGTTCATGAAGCACCAAAATACACTCCTGGAGAAATCAAGATTTGTGGTGAAAAAATAAGTCTTTTTTTGGAGGCAGCAAATAAAAAGAATATATATATATATATAACACACCAAATTTTACAAGGTTCATTCAAATTAACCCTTTATTGGATATTAAAAATATGCAACACATCCTTTGTTGCATATTTTCCTTCTTACAAGTGGCATGTTCTAAGTGACTCATGCCTGCACTTTCCAGAGCATTACTCAATCAAGCATATACCTGCAAATCTATAGATTTCTGCTCTCAGATCAAGAGTTAATGGCTTCAGTCCAGCATATCCATATTCTAGATAGGGATATTCCCTTACATAGGCAGTCTTGGGGGCAAATGAATGAAACTGTCATGAATTCAGGTTTACGGAATATGTGTAGAGAAGACTTGGAAAGTTTGGGGAAAATTTCTGGGAAGAAACAACAGCTCATACATGATGCAGCCTTTGTAACAGGGAGGTGTGGACTCAGTGAGTGTATAGATGGATGCTGGGGATTTCTGACAGCTTTGCTAAGACTTCCAGAGCTCTCAGAGGGACTGGTCCCATTCTGTGAGGCTCTCGCTATACACTGCCCTCACTGGATTTTTAAGGAATCAGCCAGCAGGATTAGAGCTAAGTATGGGACCTGGTGAATATAATTTCACCTGCTGCATTTCCCATCAGCCTAGGCAATCTCTTTTTTTTTTTTTTTTCTCTGTACGTACCTACTTACAGACTTACCAGGCTTTAAATTCTAATGGCACAAAGAACTTTGCTCCACTTGTTATAAGTAGGTGAGTACTGGAATTAAAAAGAAAAAAATGCTGAAGAATGAAGCTGTGTTTTTCAGCAAGTGAAATTTTGATCAGCTCCACTGGCTAAGTGTTAATGGTGAATAGGACACAAAGAAGTCTGTGTCTCATTACATACTCTCTGCATGTCCTTCATGGACTAGGTACACCTGATACTTGAGCTCCACAAGGTCTCTAATAAAAACATTCTCACGATGCTGGGTCAGGATAGCAGCCTGTAGAAGTGATACAAAAAATGGTCCAGGGACTTCTGAGTTCCTCTTAGTGAGTTCTGTTGTGCACAAATATCTTTAACCAATTCAACTAGATAAAGTACACACCCTAGAAATAATCTCTACATCACTAGGATTTTGATTACATTAGGATTATTTTATTTCAACCTGGATGTATTACTTTCTTATGTGATTGGCAGTTAATTTCTCTGCATAAAAAGGGTTAAAAAGACTCACCATACAGCCTAAAATTAACCAACTGTAAGAAAAAAAGGAGAAGTAAATAGTGAAGTGCTATACTATAGAAGAGGTGTTGATGTGCAGGAAGATACAACTCCCTCACATCAGCTGATCCTGCTATAGCACATCCATCACTCTGGAAGCTGGACGGGGACACAGCTTTCTGCTGGCATCGATTAAGCATGAAGTCAGGTCTGCAAGCACCGTTTTCAAGTGAATTAGTGGAGTAAAATGGTACAGGAAGAAACNAAAATAAAATAAAATAAAAATCCTCTTGGCCACGCTGAAAACAATTGCAGTTATCCCCTTGCTACACCACAAACTTCCTAGGTTAAAATCCAAGCTATCTATGATTACTGAAGTTCTAGTATTCTTTATTGGTTTTTGTCTGAAAGTGATGGTCTCTGACAGAGGATAGAGGAGAAAACTGAAGGAAAAAACTTCTTGATTTGCTGCTGCAGATCTGTGAGAAATTTTCTCTTACAGTCTTTTAAGGCTTCAACATCATGATGAGAGCTGACCTGGTGAATCAACATAACCTGAAAGAAAGCACTATTCTTTCTCCCATGGGAAGGTTTCACTTCCTGGTAATATTCAGAAACATATTATTTCAAATCCACCTCAGCAACCATCTACTGATACTAACTTGGCCTTGGTCCCCTCACACCAGGCAACCCTGATGTACAATTTCAGTCAGCTTTAACTCTTATTCTCAATAAATATTTTTACTCTTCAGTGCTGAGGAGAGCAGCCAGGAGCACACCAAACACCAGACCATGACAAATTCAGTGTTAAACTGCCATTCTGGCATATCTCTGAGAGCAAGTCATCCTTTTCACAAGTGGTCAAGCCTGGCAATTACCTTAACAAGGACAACACTGAATACTGATGAAGAGCTGGATATCAGCAAGACCTAAGTTTATCAGAGACTAATTCAGCATGGCATGCTAAATAACTCCATTGACTAAACATTGTGACCTCAGAGATAGACTTGGCTCATGGCAAAGAAAGTAGAAAGGCAAAAAGAAGAAAAAATTAAGAGATACACAGATATCACTAGGGTAATTCAGCACATTATACAGGAACGTTTTCTCTGACAAACAAAAATGATCCCAATATTTTGAAGTGCATCACATTGCATATGTCGATTTATAGGTCATATGTAGAACAACACTTTCAAAAGCAAATGCAAAACCAGCAACCAAGTTTAAATTGGGGAAAAAGGCTTGCATGAAATAGCAGCAAACAAGTCCACTAGAATTCCTTGCAATTATTCTCATGCCATGTCTCACTCCATTTCCTAGCTCATTAGAAGTATTTCCTAAAAGACAGAGTTTTCACAGAAGTCTTTAGAAAATATCCGTTTGCCTCAAATGCCTTTTTTTCCATAGAAATCTGCAATGATTCATTGGTTAACTTGCTTTTTCTCACTTCTATGAAGAAATACCATATGTAAAATTAAAAAATTTAAGTTCTCTTTGCATTTTTATTGAATTTAGAGTTACCTTAAGCTGCTGGGACAGAGAAGGTTCTTGTCACCCAGGTATCTGCAGGCAGAAAAAAGAGATACAGCAAAGGCAACGAAACTGGCAAAATTTCACTCTTTCTGCGTACAACAACGTTTAAAATTCTTCAACTGACAGCCATACAGCAAAGATGCTGAGATGTTACATTTTTATCTTTTGTCAGATTCTCTCACCTTTCACATGGATGTACAGCAGCAATTATCTTCTTTATTTCTAAGTCATTAACATTGTTCTATTTATGACAACACATTTTGCTTACAGGCCAAATGCTTGGCAAACGCAAACAAAATTTTTGGAGCTACATAATGCAAAATCTATTGCACTTTATGAGTAAAATATGGTAAAATGATGCACTGATGCACATCAATGTGCATGGCTTTAATTAATTGTGTAAAGGCGTTAATTGTTTTAAATTACTTAAATATTTTTAATTCAAATTGGCTTGATTTTTTTTTCAGATATAAAAAACACTTAAGTAAAAAAGAATTTTTGTTTTGGAATATTTTTAATAGAAGTAAAAGACCATATTTATAAAATCAGAGAAGGATGGAGTAACCCTACAACAC
>VXBB01001131.1:55692-72374 GCA_013399915.1 Illadopsis cleaveri | reverse complement strand
AGTTGCAAACAGGAGAAAAGTAACGTTTGCCCTGTGTTTTTCTCTATTTAGGCCTAAAATCCCACCATCTTGTACATGAAAATACCTATACATCTCTACTGCAAACTTCATGCTCAGGAATATTCTCTGAATTTCTTACGTTTGATTCATGAAAAGATAAACAGAATCAGTGAAAAAGTAGGGCTGAAACGGATTTCAGAAAAGTCATCCAATTGCAACCCTTTGCCCCAAGCCAAGAACATATTTCAAGGTTTTAAAATCCATATAATAATTGTCATCTATTAAGCCAGACTTGTAAACTACCAAAAGAGAAAAGTAAAGCTTTTTCTGCATGATGATATTGCAGATAATGCAGAGTAGGGAAGAGCACAGCTGCCAAAAGTTTGAATACATTTTATTTTGACATATCTTTGGTAAAGAAATGCAAAAATATAAAAAATGTGAGGGATACAAATTGCTGTTTACAGCTTGTCTTGCCTATTACCTTCATTGTAAACACCTGCAATTTCCTAATGAAAATAATTGACTTTTAAAGCTATATCTATCATGTTTATCTGTCTACATTTTCATTACATTATTCCTTCTTCTAAACACCTCTACTATGTGTTTCTTGCTACCTGAATACCCAGTTAATACATGAAAATATTCCTTAGCATGTAACTGATACACTTTGTCTCCAGAAAAGCTAGCAGATTTCTTGAAATGCAAATGTCCTTTCAGAAGGACAGAGGCTATAGATCTGTACACTCAGCTTCCACTTCCCTGATCCCTAGATTCCTGCAGGAGAGGATTAGTATTTCCACATAGTCCCTTCTCCCTCTCTCCTATGGTATAATTTGGTAATTTTGACTCTAAGTATCTACCAAATATTACCCTTATGTCTCCTTAAAGCATCCAGAAAAATATATTTCTTAATTTCCCTAGGTAGGTCCTTTCATTGATCACTCACCCATTCTTAGTGTGAAAAGTTTTACCCAGCCTCTCACCTGATCTTTCTTCTTTCTTTTAAACTGGAAGTTTCTTTTAACTTTCCCCAAGTAGAGGTCAAGCAGAATGGTTTAATGCTGTCCCTTATGTTCCATAAATTCTGTTTCATTAATCTGTCCTCACTCCTTGTGTTCCCTCCTCCAGTTTGCAAAAAACATCCCTGCCCTCCTCTGCCTACACTATGAAACAGAGCCTGTGAGCCCTGTCCTCACTGGTGCCTAGGCATTATTTCCTTCTACATCCAATGTGTGATCTTTCTTTGAAGAGATATTTTAACTAAAAATGCCTTCCCCTCATCCATACTCCCCAACAGAACAGCCGATGCAGACTCAGTCTGTGATCTCTGCATCTCTGTCACCCAACTTTTCTTTGTTCACTTTTTAAAGAAAACTTTAATAGTACATTGCATTTGCTCTTACTGGATTTCATCTTGCTAATACCATGCACTTTCTGCAATGTATCAAAATAATATTTAATTTTAAACCCGTTACCCATCATGCTTATAGCCCTTCCCAGCCCCACACTATCTGGATAGGCACAATATTTCCATTTTATCATTTAAGTCATTAAACAAGAAATTATCTCCCTACTACAACTGACTGTCATGACATCACTTGCAACTTCTTTCCAGAATAAGACAGCCAATAGGTTCACAGGCCCTAATTGTGCCTCATGCTCCACTATCCAGTTTACGTGGATGTCCCACAGCACTGTATCAGGAATCAATCACATTTTCTGTTTCTCTTGCACCCAGCAAACTGTGTACCCTGTCAAGAAAAACTTTAGATTAGATCTGGTATTGTCATTTCTGAAGAAATTTTAAGGCTTCAGCCACAGCCTGTGCATAGAGTTTTGGAGTGATCAAACAAGCAGGTACTGCAGTTACTGCTTCGGTCTCTGGAGTGGTTTTTGGTTTATTTGCTTCTTTGTAGTTGCTGTATGCTCAAGTCCAATCTTTTTCTGCAGCTGAATTCAGAAAACTGAAACATTCTTCACACTTGAAACTCAAAGGGAAAGCTCAAGACAAAACTTCAGGCAGGTCCTCCTGGAATTTCAGTCCTTATGGGACATCTTTCTTCTTCCTCACTTTTCAAAATCTTACTGCTGCTGTCAATACACCCTGTAGTTCATGTTGTTGTTATGTTGAGCTCAGGTCCACTTTCTACCTTCTGTTCACATATCCTTCCCACTGGATGGTAATGTAAACCTCACCCACCTGTATGTGAGTGTACACACAGGCCACACAAGCAGATCCAGAGAGCGAAGACAAATTTGAGAGGGAGGAAATGATCAAAGATGTCATTAACCAGCCCAGCTTCCTGAGTTATACTCCTGAGAATAAAAACTACCTTCCAGGCTTTGCATCTGAAACATTCTCAGGCTTCTAAATTCCCCTAGCAATTCTCCTAGGACCTGGACTGAAAAAAACACAGCACCTGAGTAATAATGTCCTGATCTTCCACCACCAAAATCAGCAAGAAAAGTGTCAGGAGTACATTGTGTGGGTTGATACTGTCACTTTCAGAGACAGGTAGCCAAACACCCAACTTGCAGCCACTCTATGTCCAAAAAGTGCAGGACAAAAAAGTAAATAAATGTCCGATCCAAAACCAAGCAGGAATCAGTGATCTTTTACACAGTGAGTGCTCCTGTGCTACAGAAGCAGAAAGACACTCGGTCTCTATCCCGCACTGCCTGAAAATTCTCTGTTCATCCCTGTCTTTTCCTGGTCTTCCTCATTCCAGTCACTTAAACACAGACCCCATACTCAGCAGTCTGTCACAAAATTGTGTATCTCTACTGTCCTGTGGTCCCCATCACTTCAATCCAATTACATTTTGGTGCATAGATAAGAAGCATCAGCAGGAATTGGTTTCTAATTCTGACACTTGTGACAGAACTGTTATTTACTACATTGTGTGCAGCAAGCAGCCTTGCTTTGTTGCAGCTCCTTTTTATGATGATCTAGGACAAGCTTTATCAACAGAAAACTAAATTCCTGTTCTGTGGCCTTTCTTCACGATCTGAAAGAAAATTGGCACTTGATATGTCTAAAATAAGTTCCATAATGGCAGCAAAACTGCCATTCACATTCAGTGGGCTGAAAATATCAGATAAATGGCAGGCTTGGATCATGTTAACAAGCTTTGCACTTCTTGTGTTCATTTCATCTGTGACAAAATTCAGCACTTACAAGCCATTAAGGCTGCATTGTGCAAGTAAGAAATGCAGACAGATATTCTGAAAGAATTTTAATCATGTAATCATTGTACAAGACATTCAGATATTATATGATCAGATTTATTTTTTTTTCTCCTCCTTACAAAACACGCACACAGACAAAATAAAGAATTCTAAGAGATCAGCTTTTATTTATGCTCATCAAAACAGCTGTTTTGAAGGTGGCAGGTTGATGCTGCTATCAGGGACCACACCAAGCCAAAAGGTCATATCCTAAAGCAGAGAGGAAAAGACATGTTATGATGGGATGTTTTCAAGCCCCAGAAATTTACAAATGGTGCCAGAGGCCTTTAGAGCAGCAGGAGCCTGCACAAGCTGTCACTGGATAAGTCACTCTTTAACTGATATTCAGAACAAAACCTGCCTAAAGTGAACGTGTTCATTGTCCCCTTTTTGCTTTTATTGTTCCTGTTATATGTTCAGTGTGGTGATAGGAAGTACCAGCACTTCCTTCCCATGGACCTGGTGAATGGGGCAGCAATTCAACATTTCAGGGCATTTCACAGAACAAGAACAAAGCAGAAACTTTATAACTGTTCACAGAGCCAAAATACAGGGAAAGCAACAAAGGGGTTAGGAGGAGCTACACACAAGGTTGCTCAGCACATCTCAGCCTCCCAGCTGCCTGCCCCTCTGTGAACTCTTCAGTTCTTTAATACTGCACCCATAAAACCATGTGAAAGGAGACGGAGTGCAAGGTGAATAGAAAAATGCCTAGTCTCCTGCTATCCATCTTCAGTCCTATAAAATTTTACCTTTACAAAAAGCAAGGCTTCACCTCTGTTTTAATCTGTCTATCACCATACAGAACACACGGGGGTGACATTCTCAGGTACATGATGAAGGGATGAAAATTAAAGAGGAAAGGCTCATGGATTCTTGCTAGCTTCATTTCTGCCACTTCAAATTTTCAGTGGGTTTCTGGGCCTGCCAGTTCAAGACAAAGTTAGTTCTGAAAACTTGATTTCTGAAAGTCAGAAGCAAGAGGAACACTTTTTTCATGGTACCCATATTTGAAATTCAAAGCAAACAGAAAGTACTTTTAGGCTTGGTGAAATGCAAGAGAAAAAGAGGGACTCTTTCACGGTGTCTGAATTTTCATGTAACAGAAACTGGAAAGACTAAACCTTCTCTGAAAAATCAAAATCAAAAAGTTCTCAAAATCCACAGCTAAAACTTTTTCTCAACAAGAAGAAAGAAAAAAAAAAAGGCCAACACTAGAAAGCTCACAAATTAGGCTGGTTTCCATATCCATTTCAACAAAAAAAAAAATATAAGTAAGTTTCAGAAAAATCTTGGGTTTCAGACCTCTCAATCTACTGCCCCAAAGGAAGGAGTCCCGATACAAAAAAATTCTCAGAGAATAGGTAACTCTTCCAGCTTTTCTTCAAAGCTGTTAAAAGGCCAGCCACTGTATCTGTTTTGAGAGCAGAGCTTTTCAGAAAGGGTTTCCAGCAAAGCTTTGGCTGTTTGCTGAGCCAAAACACGTGACTTTAACAACTTGGCAGCTGCAACAAAAGCAAGAGCCACCTTGTGTTATCAAAATGACAATTATGAGACAAATTCTACTTGGAGTCAGAGGGACAGAAAACCAGAACTGGACCCTGGTTCTGATGGTGAATTTATTTGATTTCAGGATTAAGGATGCTTTTCATCTTGAGGTCTGAGTATTTATCAACCTTAACTGATCAATCATTACAACATCCTAATACTATGACAGGGACATATTATGAGACTCTGAAACATTACAAGTGAAACAGAAGTGATGAGAAATTCCTTTTCTTCTATGATTTCAGAAGTTATCTCTGGTTCTTGGGCTGACATGTGTAGTAAGACAAAGAGATATATTCTGTCTGTCATGGGAGTATGTATTTTTTATTCCTGTTGAAGCACTGAAACATATCTTTATAGGACTGCATTTAGCCAATGGCATGGGTTATAGTAGGTGTTAGTTTCATCTTCATTTTCTTAAAACTGGATGATTTTTTACCATAAGGATTCCTAAGAAGTCTGTTCACATTATGACAAATGCCAGTGAACATCCATGCGTCACTGCTCATTTGCTTAGGCCAGCGGCCTCTGGCTGTCTCAGCTCCTGACATATTAGCCACATGAAAATATATGTTCTCATTCCTAGTGCATTTCTAGAAACACATCTTTGCTTGACTCTTGTGGTTAATGATCCCACATCTCATTCAGGGGCTTCATGAAAATCATGGGAATTGCAGAAGGAAAGTTTTTCACATGGAAGGTGTATTTCAACCCTCCTACTTTGGTCCAGAAAAAAGCCTGAAGAAAGACAAATCTAGCCAAGAGCTACAAAAAATATATCTGAAATTAACAGCATAATTTTTTTGGTGTCTATAGCCAAAGGGGTAAGAAAATAAAGGTGGTAAATCTGTGTATTTACTTATAATTTCATTCAAGAGACTGGCTCCAAAACAAGGGTAAGAAGCTGCACCATATTTTTTAGTTTTCATTGTGTTGGAAAATCCTGTTGTAAGAATCAAGTTGAAAGAATACAGGAAATTCTAACTTGCATGCAAAGATATTGTAAATTCACAGTCAAGCTTTTCCATTTAAGTCAGGCATGTCCAGGGCATTTATTTTAATAGACTCTAAAAAGTTAGATGCTTCTATTATGTCTTTGCCTCAGCATGAAATCTGAATGAAGTGGCACATCAGTGGTCAGAAGTTGGTGAATTTAAACAAGCATCTGCCTTGAAAAGCTTCCAGTAAATACTGTCAGAAAACTTCCTAAACCATCATGGCCTTAGTTAGCTCTTCTTTCCTTGATTCTTCAGAGTCTTCAATTTGGAGGTCATACAGACATATGGTCACACTCTCTTCTCGGTTTCCTTCAAATAACAACAGTCTCTGTCTTGTGCCCTGTCTGGCATTTGACCTTTCACAACATGGAAAAGATGACAAATAACTTTCACTGTTTTCTCTCTGAATGTCAGAAGTTAATGTTTTCTGTTTTATTCTTTCATATATTGCCATCACACTTTATTTCACCTGATCATGACAGAAGGGTAGAGAGGGTACACAGGTGTAATGCATGTAAGATGAAGGGTATAAAAAGTTGTACTGGAGAACAATAAAGTGCTGATGGTTGAAGCCTTCTTCGGTGTCAGCTGTAGCTCCTCTACCAGCTGTTTTCCCATTTGATTTATTATGAACACAGAAGAGTTTTCTGCAGTCCAAGTACACTTGATATATTAGGTATTGGAAAGCATTTTAAAGTGTAAGAAAGGCATTTGATTCTAATAATAGATGTCCCAGAGAAGCAGGATTTATTGTTTAGTTTCATTTTACTGGGTTCACCATAAAGAATATAGGGGGGAAAACAGCAGAAACAAAATTTAAGCCTAAATCTGGATGTGAAATAAGGTTCCTCATTAACTTTTGCTGTGATTTCTGATTCCTAAGTAAAACTCTGACACAAATGTTGTCACCATATGCTTCCAACTGCTCATACCAGGCTGGACCCAGAATTACCCATACTGGCATGATCTGCAACATTTTCACCAGTTTAGACACTGCCATGGAACTTCAAAAAAATTGTATTTAATTTGCATTAGAATATATTTTCCAAGCAGATCATGGAGTTACCTAGCCCCACAGATGGAGATGTTTGATTAGCAGTTGGAAGGATAGCGGCAGAACTCCCTTTCCTACCAGTATGGATCAGGTAGTGGAGCAGGATCATGACGGAGAAGATGTGGAAAAAAGAGGTTCCTTGTCACACCACAGAAGTACACAGCTCTCATCTCCAAATCCTTATGGCTGCCCAAGTCAGAGTCAAGAGCCTAAAGGAAGCTATGAGATCTCAGTGTAATAGATGTAGATGTATGTGGAGGTGCAGGACTTTGCTTATGACTTTATTCTTGGTTTTACAGTTCATACCATAAGTTTAAAATGGCTTCCCTGCTTCTTCTTCTTCGTCCCCCATGTTGGTTTCACTCCCCTCACTTTTATTTTTAGCCCCAAGTTGTAACATGTTGCACCCCCCCTACCCCTTCTNTTATCAGATCCTTTCTCTGAGGAACAATAAGCCTGGCCCAGGAACATTAGCAACAAAAAAGAGTTGGCTGACACCGAGATGGTTCTCAATCACTGCCTTCTACCGGTCATCAACACGGTCATTAACACTGATATGGATCGTGAGCGAACTACACGACAATCAGCGGTTCCAGGAAACCTATTCAGCAGCCCAAGCCTGGCCAGGAAACCATTTCAGAACTTGGAAATATGGGACTTGCATATGAACACTATACCAAACCTTACAATAAACTTTGCCCGAGGATACAAAAAACCCTATAAAAACCGGACCCTAGAGACTGTACGGTGTGGACAGGGTGGATCAGTCTCTCAGAGGCGGTCTCTCTACCACCCACACTGGTGTTGTTTTTCTTTTATTGTGGCTTTTCCTTTTGGTGATGAGATTGTTTTAATAAATTGGTATTTGATAATTTTTGATTTCGCTTTTCATTTATAACATCAGCACTGTGGCAATCTTTTTTGTAGTCAAAGAAGAAAAGACAGATCCATCTGGCTAAAATATTGTATAGGAACTAGATTTCACATGTAGATGTACGCTTTATTGTGAGGAATTCACTTATTTTCTAACCATGATGTTCTCAGCGACTTCAGACATCACGAACAAGTATGTAACTGGTTATTTCATGCCCCACTTATTTAGATTTTTCTAAAACTGATCAGGATAGTGGTATGCTATTCAAGTAAGGAGGAAAAGAAATGCACATTTTACTTTAATAGTAATGCTGGTTTGTCCCAGGATCTGTGCAAGATGCAAAAACAATACTGAATTACTGCACATACAAATATACATCTTTGGCAGAGAAAATATAATTATTATGTTAGCTTTATTATTCAAGAATGA
This sequence comes from Illadopsis cleaveri, assembly GCA_013399915.1. Taxonomy (NCBI): domain Eukaryota; kingdom Metazoa; phylum Chordata; class Aves; order Passeriformes; family Timaliidae; genus Illadopsis; species Illadopsis cleaveri. The sequence continues at coordinate 64,240 of VXBB01001131.1, read as the reverse complement.
AAAAGAAACAAGAAAAGTAAAACTGGAATTCTAGGCAAATTTTCAAAACTGCTGTTGTTTTAGTATTGCAAAGTGTCATAAACAAGAGGAGTCCAGTTTTTCCTGGTGTGGATGGTGTGCCAGCTGTATGAGGCATCAGTTAAACCAGAGCAGTGTGGCAGTAACCTACAGGTCTGTTATTCCATGTTTTCCTTAACCTGCTGCTGGTGTTCACAGGGTTACATGACCTGAAATATCTCCTTACTTTCCTATTCAAGCATCAGTATGGAGCTGCTAGGAATAGTCTCAGCTAGGAATAGTCTCAGACAGTTTCTGACTAATACCAGTTTTGATCCTTTTGTTTCCTTTACTCGGCCTGCCCAGATCCCCAGATCACCTGGAACAGGGAGAAGCTCTACCACCAGTGAGAGCTTCCAGCATGCAGCCCTTCCTGCTCTTCTATGCTGTTTGGTAGGTGCAACTTGAACCACAAAATCTGCGAACCCCAGAGACTTGGAGAATCCTGGAGTCACTGAGGTTGGAAAAGACCTTTCAGATCACCGAGGCCAACTGTGAACACAACACCAAGCCAACCACTAAATCATGTCCCCAAAGGCCACATCCACCTGTCTTTTAAATCCCGCCAGGATCCATTCATTTTGGTGTCATCTTCTCCAGGTGTCAGCATCAGAGATGGGGTTTATGCAGTTCAGCACTTCATTCTTCATTCTTCTCACCTGCAGCCTCTTCCTACACTTGGCAGAGCACTAGTCTGCAGCTAAAACTCATGTTTGCACATGGTTCTGCCTTTCTCATCTCAAAAATCCTTCCTTGGTGTGCTTCAGAGAAAGTATCTTATGAGTTAGAATCATTCTATATACTTTTAAACCTTGTTAGCAAGCCCATTGCTTGCTAAGAGCTGAACAGACACAAACATTTGACATTAAAAAGCTGCACTCAAAGACAGCAAAGATTTTTCTTATGTGTGCTAGTTTTAGTTTGCTTGCAAATTAACATCCTGGGCAATTGTGCCTAGGCAAGGACCGGAATATTTAGTAGCAGTGTTACTGAGCCTCGAGTACCTGATACGGTTTAAAATAGCTTTGGCTGGGTATTGGCTGTCTTGTCCAACCAGCTGCTCAGGAAAAATTGTAGTGCATCATCACATAAGTCAATGCATTTAGATGCAATCTTATTCCTTAGTGACCTTGCCTGTTTAACTAAGGACTAACTAAGGAATTTCAGTCTTTTACTATAAAAAATATGTGGAATTGTCCTATCACATTCCAAGAAAGTTGTAATTATTTTTAATTGCATCTCGATCTCCAAACTACTATGAGACCTTTCATAAATTGCTGCAAATCACTAAAGTTCATGCATTCTGAATACTCTGGCTTTTGGAGGCACAATCTGGATCCAGGCAGCACTGACTAATCATAGAGGGCTCCTGCAGCCAGAACTTTCAACATGCAGCCTGCTGCCCAGAGATCACTTTTGTGAGGTGATGAGAGAAACCCTTCATTCAGCCGAAAAAGCCACCCAGTCCTCACAGTGCTCTGAAGTAACATAGAGCCGGAAACCTGCACCAGGAAAAAAGTACAGAAGTGGACCATCTCCTAAAAAATAAACTCATGGTACCAGGCAATGCTGGAAGATTAGGAAGGATGCAAATACAACCCATTGTGATAACATACTGCTCATTTTTAATACAGGAACTGGTAATCTTAAAAGATATTCTGTCCTCTGAAACAAGACCCTCCTTGTAGGAATGCATTTCTACACCTGAACAAATGTTTTCATATAGAGAAGGTTTAAGACTCACCCCAAAACCTTTTAGGGGAAGAACACTAGAAGTGTCTTTGCTCTCCTGACAGTAATTGGTTCAGTGCCACAACAGTAATTGGCTCAATGCCAAGACAAAAACACTGACAGATCTGTTTACCTTTTCCTAAGAAAAGTNGATCTGTTTACCTTTTCCTCAGAAAAGTAGGAATTTTTGGGCTGTTTGCCAAAAACCCCACCTATATCATCCAGTACTTAAGGGAGAGCACGAGGCTTCTCAGTGCATTCTTGAGGTGTAGCAGGTGTATGGGACCTGTCCCTACACTGTGCTCAGCTTTGTTCTTCGTTTTCTGTATTATTTTCTTCTTTTATTAAAACCTTTATGCTTTTTCAAGACATACTCGACCATGCCGTCTTGCTAAATTCTTTAAGCCATTTTCTGTAAGGTGCTGGACACCCTCAGAGGTATTGAACTCCTTGTAGAGCTAATTCTACCTGGCGCTTTGAGAAATTCAATATCTCCTAATCTGAATATGTTACAGTAGCCATTACTACCATATTTGTAATACTTTCAAGGCCCTTTTCTTATCATTGTTTAAACATGTGGATCCCCTTGAATATCAAGTGAAGCACAAAATATCCAGCATCCTCCATTAAGGACCCATGTAATGCATCAGGAAAGACAAAAAACCCCAGAACAATTGTAGGGGAGAGATAATGAACCTGTGTTTATAACCACATTCTAACCAACTCAAGGAAGAATAAATGGGTCAGTGGAGAAACAACAACAAAACCTCTCAAAGGAAAGAGGGCAAACCTAGAGTTCATGTAAGCTGCAGCTTCATTAAAGTCAGGGTATCCAGGCCTGTGTACACCAGAAGAAAATATGGCTCTGGATCTCTGCTTCTTCTGGCGGGGATCATATGGCAAACCTTCACATGACTGAGCTCTCTTCATAAATGAATACCTGTGTCAAGTTTCCTGTCTGTGACTTGAGTAACACCCATGACTAATTCATGATGGAAAATTACGGATTTACAGCGCTTTTCCATCATTTTACCACCAGACTTGTGCTCAGCACACACAGGCTGTACCGCTTCTGGACACTTTGGTAGGCAAGGCAACATGTGTCTTATGGAAGAAGTACTAGTTTGGGTAACACTTTTCAATGCCTTTCTCACATAATTCCTTGAATTATGGCAACACAGTAAGGGACAAAACACTGAGAATGAAGACAAGGATGCCAGACCATGAAATGTACTGTGGGGGCAATTTGATTTACACACAGTTTTTTGCATGGGGAATGCAACAGGTCATCATCCTCTAAATTATCTGAGAGACGTTTTTCACCTGCTGCCTCACATTCAAGATCACCTATGGCACAGGGCAAACCGCAGCACTGCCCAGAAGCCTTCCCCTTTGCAACAGAACCACTTATTTCACTCAGTTAATCACAGCAGACAGCATGAATCTCAGTGCACTGGCATTTAATAAAAAAGCATAAGTGCTCTCCCTACCTCTCCAGTTGCAGAGCATGCCATTCCCCTGGTATCCATCCCTTTTGCACTCCTAGCAAAGGCAGTCAATCAACTCCGTCTCTGGCTACAAAAACTCCACATACTTATTCTGAATTTTTAATTGCAACCCTTTTGGTGCTTGTCTGCTGGCAAAAAAAAAAAAAAAAAAAATCTAGATTGCTCAGTGCACTATGTAAGGGGAAAGTCTTAACCTTATTTTTATTTTTATGGGGTTTTTTTTCCCTTTTTTTCTTATTTTTAATATTTTTTCTCTTTTTTCCTTTTGCTTTGTTTTTGGGTTTGTGGGGGTTTGGGTCTGTTTGTTTGTTTTGGTGGTTTTGTGGTTTTTTTTTTGCTTGGTTGTGTGGTTTTATCATTTTTTGGGGTTATAGGTTTTTTGTTTGATTGTTTACTTTGCTATTTTGGATTTGTTTGGTTTGCGGTTTTGGTTTGCTTGTTTCTTTGTTTTATGTTGTTGTGTGTTTGGGTGGGGGTTTTTGTTAGTTTTGGTTAGTTTCTTTTGGTTTCTTTGTTCTTTTTGTTGGATTTTTTTTTTTTTGTCCTCCCCTAAGATGCTGGCCTTTTCAGCAAAGATCCAGTTCTTCAAAATCAGTTAGCAATTTTGGACTTTCCATTATTGTGCGTCCCACATCAGATACATCAATATTACCTAATTTTCTGAAATAGCTCAGTATTCAGACTTGGAAAATTGGACCTTCAGGATAATCAGTCACTAATCCTCAGTTCTTATTTTACTCCCTAGTCCTTCAGCCACAAGTCTCTTTTTCGATAAGAGAGAGACTGGATTTGTTTCTTCAATGACATATTCATTTACTCATCAAAGGGAAAAAAAATGGTGAATCAAGACACAAGAGAAAAAACCAAGAAGCAGCAATGAACCATGAGTCAGACTTGAGTCTGCAAGGAACTGTCTGGAGTCAGGGCTCTACTAAATCCAAGCCATCACACACTGATGAAGAACACACTCATTTATTGCCTACAGGTTTTTTTCTAAAAGGATTTCAATCCAAAATTCGGTTTTGAGAAGGAGAAGGAAGCTGGTGAGTCATAAGGTTGTAACACATCAACTCTGGCTGTGTATTTGCAGGATGATCCTACTTTCTCTTGCTGTGGATTAATGAAAGTAACTGAACTGTCCTTGACAACAGCATGTCAGGATGCTGTCAACTTTTTCACATGAGATCTTTAAAAATTACCATCTGCTTTGCATTATTTAGATAAATTAAACTAACATAGACTATATATATATAAAAAAGAAAAACAAAAACTTTTCAGAGTCAGTTTTATGTCTGGGTCTGTATAATGGAGAACCTGGAATATGATCCATCATGAAAAGCAGAAGCATCTGCCTGAGTCCGACCTTCAGGGAAGAGCTGATGCTCCGAGATCAGCATCCTTTCCCTCCATTTGCCAGTGTTCCACAAGGCAAAACATCAGAGAGAAAAACAGGTTACATGAGATACATGGCCATTAGAAGAATTCTGTGCAGTAGCCATTAGGATTTCCTCCCCTGAAACAGACTTGGCAGATCACCAGAGGAAGCAGTAGAGAGCTGACACTGTGCTTGAAGGAGTTGATCTGAGTATTAATACGCAGACTTCTTCTGCAGTGCCAAGGCCAGACTCAACATGGAGGAAAGAAGGGTGGAAAGAAGAATCTCAGATGAGACTTTCTTAGAACAGGTCAGAGTATGGAGGAAATGGAAAATACAGAAAAGTGGAAGAGATTTGGAAGTGTCCTGCAAGCTGGAGTTGTAGCAAGAACAAGGAAGGAATGAACTCTTCAGAGTTCTCAAGAAGAAAGAAAATTACTTCTGAAGGCATTATAACTCATGGTGAATATTATATTCTCAAAATGCTTTTTGATTCTCTTTGAAGATCCTAGTCTCTCTCGGATACCGTCATTATCATAGTTCTTAAAAAAGTTAATGCCAATGACAACTGTTCTGAAAGAGCTTCATGTTTATGGAATCCACTAAAGCACAATTAAATGATCCCCACATTTCATTTGCATCTGTTGCAAGTGAGTGGTTCAGGTGTCTTAAAGACAGACAAGTAAGGGATCAGCAATAGTAGGTTTTATATAATTTGCAAAAGCACAACAAACATTGATGGCAAGGTTCACTCTGTTACTCACTATATATGGTGCACACAAAGAAAAACTGGAATGAAAGCAATCTACCATTATTTATGTACATGCAACATCACAAGAAGTTAGTATCAGAAGACCCATATAAAATTAGATCCTCAGGTAATTACCACAGACTATGCTAAGTACATTTTTTTCACTATGAGCATCCTAAGCGGCAAACTTCACCCTTAAAATAAGTTCAGTTCTGCCCACAAAATTGTTTCTGTCAACAGATTAAAAGGACTCCATGCAAAGAAGCATCAATCATCTTCCCTTATTCAGAAAGTTATATTCAGAATCTCTTGTATCTGTTACAGACAAAAACCCCTAGTTTATTAGTTTCCATCACCTGATGGTTTATAGTATTGAACTAGAAGCTAGAGCATTATGATGATTTTCACAGCTATAGACAGAAGAAATTACTACCTTTTGTGATCCCTGTTGACAAAAGGAAATAGGAATCCATATTCTGTTCATTCACAATTCCCAAGAGAACTGAGCTCAGATAAAGGTCAGGTAATTGGTTAAAGCTCTATACAAATTACAACATAATAAATCTCCAAAGTTCTTTTCTTGTTTGTAGAAAAGAAAAATTCAGGAATCCTCACATATTATTTTTAAAAAGAGAGAAATAAAAATCAACACAAATTACATGAGTGTATCTTTAAAAGTTCTCAGACTGGAAAAGAAATCCCACTTCATAATGCATTATCATGATGATTAAAGTAGTTGAAACAATTTTATAAGGTGATAAAACCCTATACGCTGTATAGAGGAGCAGGCCATGGTTCAAAACTCAAGGTTTTGAAAATCTTTGCTCTGAACACCTCCTCCCAAGGGGTGGGGCAAGAGTGTGACTGAAGCCCACAGGACTATTCATTTTCCAATTTACAACAAGGATAATCACCTGAGTGAGCTGAGGCTTCAAGTCCTAGCCCATGATGAAATCAGCTTTGATGTTACTTCTTGACTATAAAATAGACATAATCCTGTCTATTTCGGGCCCTGTAAGAGCTAAATTTACTCAAATAACAAAGGTCAACCTAACTCTCAAAACCCCCTAAACTTATACAAGGCATATATTTACCAGATTTCTGACTCCAATACTGAGCAGATCTAATCTACCCATCAAACTTTAATTCTGCCAGCAGTGCCTGTGCAGGTGGTTAGAGAAGGACTAAAGCATATAGGTTGGACAGGAGTAGGACGTAAGACAAATCTAAACAGAAAAGAAACCCCAGACAAACAACAAACCTAAACCAATCAAAACATGTCTTGGGGATTTGCAAGTTTTCTGTTTTTTTCTCAGAAGTGCAATGGTTTTGCCCTCCTTTCACTCCTCTAGCTCCAGGAGCTAAAAACTCCTCGTCTTCACACAGTCACTGTGCCCTTCACCAGTACTTGTTTCCTTCTTAAGTCAGAGAATGCAGCATCTTCTGCTTTCCTTGTCACTAGAACCACACACCTCGGCTAAAAAAAGGCAGTCAGAGTAGTCTAGATAAAATTGCTTTGCGTTTCATAGCTTGCCCGTAAGTATTTGCTGTCCTCAAGTATGGGATAAAAAAATATCAGTATTGCAGCTTTCTTAACTGGTAATATTCTCACTTTTTTTTCTCACTCTCATTTTTTTGTATTTCGTTTCCTTTTTGATTATAAGCCTCTGTTTTCTCAGTATTTCACCTTGATTCTTGAATTCGTGGTGGGAATTCCCCATTTTAGATTAGATGCTGAATGTTATCCCTTAGCTACATGGACACTAACTTGAAGAGAGGAAAGTGAAATTATCAGGTTGGGAATATAAAAAGGTAGAACAAAAGTATTATAATATGAATCCACTACAAACTTTTCAAAACTGGGAAATCTTTCCACAAAGTGCCNAAACTCAAAGTGCTACCTTGTCACACTTCTAGGTGTGTAAATTCTGATTCTAATCTCTAGGCTCAAGGTGTTCTTACGACAAACCCTAAACTCATAAAGTAAATTCAATGTGTAATGTTACCATTTGCAGCTCTTTTTTTGCTACAAAAGCATGAACATGATAAATCATACTTCTGCAGTCACCATTCCTCTAATTAATTTGCATTTTAAATAGGCCTGCTCCTATTAAATAACCCAATATCCACTGTTGCCTCTCCATAATGAAGGAAAATATCTTTGTCACCCCAATACTAACACGTCTGTTATTGGTCATTGTCATGAAAATGATGGGGAAAATGTCTTCTGGGGACACTTGAAAATTGTTTTTGAGAATCTCATTTCAGTTCTAGCAATCATGCATAGGTGACAGTCCCTTGTGATGTAAGAGCTGCACAAGCAACATAACGCATCTTTGGGAAATCTGATCCTCAGTCCCTTGAATGACCCAGCACAAAGAATACCCTCTCAAGCAGTTTCTACTTGAAAATAACAAGGAGTGGGAGAAATACATTCAAGACAGGCAATTTTCTCATTGGTTTCTATGTTGTGAAGATCATTAAATTAAAAGAGAAGAAATGAGGCAAAAGAAAAGCACTAGAGTTTTACAGAAAACTCTAAGACAGCATGGGGAAAATAGCTTAGATAAGCCTAACCAGGTCCCAGAATAGGCTAGAAATAAATAATATTTACATCAGGAATACAATCTTTTGCCGTTTTGTAAGTCAGTAGGCTTGGGATTGATTTTGCTCATATACCTTTTATGGCTAACACAATGTGTTAGTAGACTGCAAATATAATTTGTGTCATGTATTTCAGACACAGAAATACTCCAGAACTTTTCAGGTCTACTTCACAGACCTGCAAAAATCCACTGGGCACATACTCATCTGTGCAACTTCACTCTCAGGTCATTTGGAGTAGAATTACTAGCTCACTCAAGGTTTGCAGAGTGGCAGAAAATGGATGTATGAATTACAGACAGGACAGAAAAAGAAACATTACCATCTGAGGGGTGACTACTGATGGTGCCTGGAGGGGGAAGAACTTTTTAAGGCTAAATGCTGAAAGATCTCAGGCTGTGGAGATGTAGACAGTGACAGAAGAAGTCAAGAAAGAGAAAGAAACAAAGAAAGGACAACTGTCTGACAAGCTCAGCGGCAGCAAGCCTCTACTGTGCTTCGACATACTTTCTTTTAAGTGAG
>VXBB01001131.1:37355-47618 GCA_013399915.1 Illadopsis cleaveri | reverse complement strand
GGGAGGGGAGGGGAGGGGAGGGGAAGGGAAAGGGAAAGGGAAAGGGAAAGGGAAGGAAAGGGAAAGGAAAGGGGTTTTTTTTCACAGTGCTTTATTAATTGTGTCTATGTCATTGTCATGCTAAAACTGCACATTGCTCTGAGCATAAAGGAGGACTTTCAAAATAATTGGAAAGCTTTCTAAGTTCATTGCTGCAGCTGGTAAGAGTTGTGAAAGTGTTGTCTTAGCCTGAAAAGCTAAAAAATTTGTCCAAGCTTCATACTGCATATATTTAAACCCAGATGTTTGTCAATATTTCAATTGATTTCAAACTATTTACTGTGGTTTGGACTGGTTTTCAGTCTGATAATTACAGGTTGTGGCATTCAATCTGCTGTAGCTAGACTTTCCCTAATCTGAAATAAGTGTACTGTGTGAATTCTGCCTTGTGTAAAATAGCATGAAATATGCTATAAACACAAGTTTACACAGGAATAACACCAAACTGAGGCCACTTAGAGAAAAAATAAGTCCTTGATTATCCTCTTACTATACAAACTCTGCATCTTACTCTTAGATTTTCAGGCTGGAGCAGCAACATTTTAACTACAGTAGATGAAATAGACTTGAGTAGGGATTAAATATGCTGGGCATTTTAAAAATAAACTGAGTGGACTTTTATAGGAATGGTCCATAGACTAAGGGAAAGATAGTTGTAAGAAAATCTGTCAAAAGATCAGAAAGTTAATGGTGCATTGGGAAGTGTGAGACCTGGTGTGACCTAAATGGTTCATAAGGGGTGGACACTGTTTTGGTTTCAATTATTAAATAGCTCCCATCTCAGTCCATGAGTTCTTGAGGGGTTTTCCCTCCCCTGACTCTCCTTCCCATCCTATAGGGCAGGGAGTGAGTAAGGAGCTGGGCGGCACTTAACTGCCAGCTGGGGTTAAAACACAGCAAGGACAGACCATAATTTTGCTTCTCTAAAAGTAAGAGAAGCAGCTAAACTCAAGGTACCAGTACTCTGTAATCTCTTTATCCCTAGGGGCATGTAGCAGATTCCCACTCCCACTCACAGCTCAGTTACAGAAGCTGCTCACTGAGGAAATGACCAGGAAAACTGATTTCTTCTGGAGACCTGGCATCTAAACTGTCCATGGTCTTATCAACCCGACCAACTTCTCACATAAAAATTATTTTAAAATACAAAAGACAAAAAGGTGAGCTCACTGAAGAGCCTTATTTAATAATTATAGCACAGATTTGTTTGGGTCAGAAACTACCTTTAAATGTCATGTGGTTCAATCTCCAGTGAGCAGGGACTGCTTTGTCTTCCTATTCAGTACCTCTAATTAAAAGCAGAAATGCAGTTTTTTTCCACAGCTCTTTGTCAAGGGATAGAAATGCCCAAAGCTTCTGACAAACACAAAAACATAAGTTCAATTTGTTATGATTATGTCTTCATTTCTGATGCTTTGGGGGTTTCTCTGGAGATTCACACATTAGGATCTCTAAGAGTTACAGCTGACATTTAGCTTTTCTCCAGGTTTGCAAACAAGAGAGCAAAGCCTTGACTTCCTTCCTCTTCATCACAAAGCTCTCAGGTGCTTAAAGCAATTTGCCAAGAGGAAGTTGGCTTCAGGATTCTCTGGTGCTGTAAAAGTGGTGCTTTGTTTTGTTTTCTCAGAGGTGTTTAATTCCCAGTGACACTCATGTGCCTCCCTGTGATGGGCCAGAGGAGTGCTGGGCTCTGTGTTTGACACCAAGAAATGGAAATTCAGAAAGGATTCATGGAATGTATAACAAAGCTGGAAAGCACCATCACAATTTCATAGCCCAGGATTACATTATAAAGCCTGAGCTCTCTCTATTCTTTCTTTTCACATGATATATCTATCCCTTGCTATCCCGCACCACATTAAAAATAAGTGAGCATGCTCCAAGAGAGCACACTTGCACAACAGGAGTAATTTGACACCAGCAATTGTGCTTGGGAATTGTGTGAGTGTGCTGTTAAAGAGGACTTGTGTTTTCCAAAACAGACTTAATAAAGATCAGGGTCCATTTTCATCAGGCAGATTGGTAAGTTCTTCAGTTCTTAGGTTACTTTTGGAATTTGACAAAAACCATTTGTCATATGTACATGTCTGGTTGGACCACTGCTTCTCCTGCACCACCTTACCAGGAGAACATCTAGCATCACATTATTTAAAGGCTCCCTGGAACAAAAGCCACATATCCCAGTTTGCTTATATCCTCCTAAAACCACAGCCTTGGATGAGTGCCATTCTCACTTGTACTTTATCTCATGTGTCAGTATTTTACAGATATTTTCCTTCTGCCCGTTTAATCTCCTATGTGAGCCTAATCCTGCCAAACTTCAGAATTATTTGCCCTTCTAAGACATTTTCTTTGTTGCGTATGTTGTTTTGACACCACTTTGAAGGGGATTTAGTTGTAATCTAGACCACAGCAGACAAAGGAATTTGATGGCGAGATCAACAGCCTGCACCTCAATATCACGACCATGTAGGACTCAACCCACAGGTGTGGGTACGACACTTGGCTGGAGGCTAGAATGGACACTGCATTCAAAGAGGTATTTTCTGCTGTTAGGAGGCTGGGAGGGAGCTCTGCACAAGGTTTGTATCCTCATAGAGACTCATATTTCCTTCAGGATGGCACCCTTGGCAAGCTGCATTTTCTGCTGTGCAGCTCCAGACAGTGCCCAAAGCACGAGTGAGCCCACAGACTTTCAAGAATGCAGATGACTCCTGCCCAAATCCATTTTGCTTGTACCAGAAATCCTCATTGAAGCCAGTAATTAGGGTAAGGTCACCCCAGCTGATTTGAGGAAGGGTTTAGAAAGTCAGTTTCTAAAGCAGCAAACAGAAGAGTTAAGCCCTCTTAAAAGTTAAGAGTGTTGCCACTACGCTTCTCTGAGGACATGAGGCAATTTGCCAATTTTGCAGCCCTCAATAAACTTGACAGAATTATTTAGCTGGACAAATTGGGCAAATTATTTCTTAAATATATGCTGTTGTGTCCTTTCCCTCAGCTTGCTTGTTCAGTCTTTTCCTGGGTTTTTTTCACCATTCTTATAATTCAACTTTGATAAGCCCCTGTGATTTCTTATTCTTCCCCCCTCACACCTTTTACCCCCACATCTAAGCCAGAGGGAACAGGAGGGAACAGTAAAAAGCCTCAGACCCTGCCAGAGTGATGCAGCAGTGGGGTGCCCTCCTAACCTTGTGAAAACTGAAGCCTTTCTCTGAAAGTTAAACAGTCTTTATTCATCTTTATTGAGTGTTTACACCATGTAGCCTTTTGAAGCAAACCAAAGCAGTGCAAGGGTTGCATACTCCCCATAATAATTTTATATTTGCTGCAGAATTTGGGGCGGAGGGGGAGATATAATGCAGAAGCACCACGGTGCCAGCAAAGCCGTACTGACATTTTTTTCAAAAGTCTGTGCTTGCTCCATGAGGTGTTTGTCTGACCTCACTACTCAAACTGATGCTCGTAACAATTTTGACACTGACTTCAAACAGATTTTTTTTTTTCTCTTCACACCTCCCTGAATTGTCACAAGCACTAAAACTGTCATCTTGGAAAAAAGAAGCAAAAACATACAGGGAAAGTTGCATTAAATCCAGTCTGGTCCCATGGAATGGCATCGTGTTTTCATGAAGGATGTCCTCCTTCATGAGCAGGGCCATGCTAGGGGATCTCCCAGTGGAACAAAAATTGGAGAAGCAACTTTTCTTGTGAGCCTGCCTGCTGAAAAAACATTCAGGTAAAAAATCAGTGTACTCACAGCAAAGACACACAACCACATGAGCACCACCATGCTAGGAACCAGTTCCATGCTCTGGGTGAGGGCATGCCAGCTCAGGGAATGAACAGTGGGGGTTGACTTTTCTTCTTCAATAATTCGCTGTGGATATTGGGATAGCACCTTTCTGGCATAAAGCTTTTTTGACAGGGCTCTGGCCTGATCTTTGCTTTATCTTCAGTTCTGGAATATCCAGACAGCTCTCTCCTGTAGAGTTGGTTCCACAGGAGTTCAAGACTCAAGAGAGAGCCTTTATATCCAAGCAGCTCCTGGATTCCCACTTCACCTACGGCTTAAGACCAGGACCTTCTAAAGGCTCTCTGTGCCACCCATTATGATGCTGTAAACAGTGCTGTGACCAATCTTATCTACTGGAGCTGTTTCCATCATTGTCATATGAATAAACAAGACAGAAGATATGACAGAATGGAATAGATTTAAAAGTAAAAATAACTAAAGGCTTTGACTAAAACTTCAGGTAGAGGATCAAGGTACTAAGCCAGATAATTTTACAAATCAACCAAATCACTGCAGTGGCTTCTCTTCCAGTTGTCCCTCTGCCCAGGATTAATGTATCTCCAAGATGAGAACAACAGGGAATATTAAAAATTACTTGCAAGGAGGAAAACATGACCAAGTGTCAAACTCAAAACACATGGCATAACCAAAATATACAGCAAGTGGGGATCCCAAGAGGGTTTTACAGCTATTTGTTTAGAAAAATATACACTGCCACCTCAGACAGGGAGCAATAAAAACAATCAACTGCATCACTCACACTGACAGAGAAAATGCTGTCACACACAGCTGAGCACTTCCACCCTCATACTGGCAGTGGAAACAGGGCCCCACAGAGTATATTTGTGTCTGCTTTAGGCATCTTTAGTCAGTCCCAGTGATAAAAAGAAGCTGTGACTGAGTAATAATGACCTTTTTTTTTTTTAATGTACAGGTACTTGGAATGTCTTGAGGTATTCCTGGGTAGCATTAGTTTTAGAGAGGAGACTATCAAAGCCAGAGGGAGTGGTGGGCTTTGTGCCACTTCCTGTCAATGTTACAAGGTGCCCTGCTGCTTTGCTATCCAAAAGGGATCACAGAGACAAAATGGTTGACTGCCTGTTTTCCTTGAGCATCCTCTGACAGGATCAGTCTATCTGGATTTATACTGCCAAAAGAAACAAAGTGGAAGTTTTGTTCAGGTACCAAGAACTGTCTCAGCCTCTCTTGTGAGGCAGTAAAGTAGCACACAGCCCAACTGGTGCAAAGCAGTTGTTTGGATTTGACACCAGGCCTGTCCACAGAAGGCTATTTGCAAGCCTTAAGTGTTAAGTGTATGAATTTTGGCAGAAAATAAACCCTCTTGCAGATCAGAGGGACTGGGTGTGCCTGGGTTTCAGTTCTGGTTAGGAGCAATTTGGCACCATCAGCCTGGTCACGCTCAGTAGGAACAATCATGATCACAGATTCACAAATAGTGCAGTTCATTGAAAGAACAGAAATAACAGATTCAGAATTGCCATGGATGAACATACCAGCTGTGAGAGAATTCTAACAAAAACCATAATATTGTGTTAACCTGTGTAATAGTAATCCTACACAGAAGGTTACCAAAAAGGTGTCCTCTCCTGAGGGAAGGGAGAGCAGAGGAACTAGTCATCTGTCTCCATCTGGTTTTTTGGGTCCTCCTCCTAGCCAGGTGAAATTTCTATACTCCTGATATACAGCCCAAACTTAACCTCCTTCTCCCTCTTAAAAACAGCAGGATCAAGATAGTTGAGTCATATAGTCATATTATGTGGTAGACATAGCTCATTAAGCTTATTAGCATATGCAGGGTTTGAACTTTAAAAGAAAGGCAAAACTCACTTTTTGGCTGTGCTGTCCGTTAAATTTTCAGTCGCACAACCTTGTTCCCTTCTTTACATGTTATCTTCACAGGACCTACCCCCACACCCAGCTCAGCTTTCCTGATGTCAGCCATTCAGATCTCCATCTGCAAAGATAATACAGAATGAGCACAGCATGTGCTGCACATAATAAGCCTTGGCCCTTCTCTGACTCCTTCAGGGATCAGCATCCATCCCACAGTAAGTCTGGAGCAGCTAGTGCACTGATGATCCACTGCAATAAACTGAAGGTTTTCAAACACAATACTCAACATCCTTAATGCAATTTTAGATATCTGAAAGTGTTTGCAAATTTATTTTTTCTGGCTGGTGAAAGAGTGCAGAGGACAGAAAGTAAGAAACATCCAGATGACTATTTTTTTTCCCCTTCAAGTGGCAATTCAAGTGAAAAATATAGCATTTTGAAATCTTGGAAATTGCATTTAGATAAATTGGAGTATCTAAATAAAAACAAAACAGTCCATTCCTAGTAAATGAAAGTATTAACTTTATCTGAACAGTTTATTTTTCCCTAATTCTCATTTTCTAACTATGGTTATGAAAAGGGGCAGTGGGGGAATCATTCCAGGCTGACCCAAAATAAGCCTCTCACCCACTCCAAGGCTAAGGAAACAGTGTGAGGTGTCCTGCATCTCAGCTCATGACTTGGGCCTTTTAGAAGATGTGAGCAACTAAAAAAGGGGCAGATGAACATGAATTAAAGTAATATAACTTTGCAAGGCCTTGGGGTTTTTTTTCAGCAATGGGAGCATAACAACACAGAGTTGGACAGAAGGACTATGATAACCTATTTTCAAACAAGTCCAGTTGCTCAGAGGAAACAAGCTTTGTAGAAGGTCACTGTGATACATACAGGACAAATGTTCTGCAGCCCAGAAAGCAAACAAACCAACCCTACTTCAAAGAAACGACAGTGAGCCAAGCAAGTGGAAAGAGCAGCAAGAGAAATATGAGTGGTGATTTTAATCACATTTCCCTGCTGCATTTTTTATTGCTGAAGGGCTTTCACCAGCTCTGCTGTGATGCTCAGACATCCATCAAGGATGGATACATTCTGTGGCCACAATTCTCCAGCAATCAATGGCACCAGCACTGCTCTGCTCATGGTTACACAGGGTGACAACCAGCTCAGAGGAGCTGCATCCACTTGCCTGGGTCTGCCTGGTCTTATTTCAGTTGAATAACTAACACAAAAAAAGAGCAGAATGGACATTCCTATGGCAGCAACTACCATGAGAAAGGGAAAAGGAGGGAGGAGTGTTGAAGGCAGCCAGTCCTTAGCATGAAGTTGAAAAAAGTCAACAACTTAGTCAAAAATTATATTCTGTATTTTATTCAGCCCTGGAAGAGAAACTGCAGTACTTTTAAAAAGCAAGGTACAACTGATAGCAGTCTCCAAGTACTTTATTAGACTAAAACAATTGTGGTCTTTTGTACATGAATATTTATGAAAAAAGCAGAAAAATTAATGACACAACTTTCCAAATATATAAACTTTGGTGGCATTTATATCCTTTCTCAGAGCACTTTCTGGAAGAATTCCAGCCCCTCACAGAGCAGTATTAAGGAGTACTTAACGTCTTCTTAAAAACAAAGACTGTGTCCAAGCCCTTTGTTATATCAGGGACATTGCAGAGAATTTTATTAACAGAAATATTTGAGCAAAGAGTAAAAATAAACAAAAATGACAGAGAAGACAATTTCATAATTTCTTTATTGTTATAAATAATCAAGCTGTAAAGATACTTTCAAGATGTAGAGCCTTTGAGTTAAAAGTATTACAAAGAAATGTTTGACCACTCTGTACATTTCAGGTTTCTAACAGTGACAGCTTGCTATGACTTGCTCCGAACTGAGTCCAGAGCAGGAATTCTTTACAGCCATAATCCCCAGAGTAGCACTGATGACCAAAAAATCATATTGCAATCTGGTAATGAATTATCCATAAATGAAAAACAAATAAACAAACAAAAAACCAAACAACCCAATAAAACAAAACCAAACCTAAAAAACCCGAAAAACTCACCAGAAAAATCACAAACAAGAAAAAGAAGTAGATATTGAATGATTTAACTTTATTAATTGATTTCTAGTGTAATTTTCAGAGTTCTTTCAATAATAAGGTTGATTACCTTTCCTGAAACACATACTTTATTAAATTAGTATCACCTGTGCCCAAAAGCCAGAGAAAGATTTGCTTCTATAATGATGCATTAAATGAATGACAATTTAGGGTTGTCTGTTAAGACACAGAAGAGTCACCATTTCTTATAAAAATAATTCCCACATGAAAACTAGTAATTATCTAACTACAGAGCAGAAAATTTATGTGCTTACCATTTTTTTTTTTCCAAATCTGACAAGCAGAATGCAGACAACAAAGACAACACCTCTAGAGCTGTACAAATCTCAGGTGATCTCTTTCTCACCACCTGAAAGGTAACTCGTGTGGTTCAGGGAAAAAGAAATTTGTTTTCTGCACTGTGTGAGATTCAAAGCAAATTCTCCCAGTCAATAATTCCTTATTGCTAACAGAGGAGACTTAGAACATCTGTGTTAGCACAACCCATTCCTTCAAAGAAAATGAGGAAAAGTGACAGGAAGAAGCTGGGCGGATCAGACGAAATAAAAATGTGATTACAAGACTAGAAGAAAAAAGGAAGAAGAAAGGGGAAATAGGAAATTGTTGCTAACTCTTAGGCATACTAACAGCTCACCTCTACAGGCAGAACATGGTGCAGTCTTGGCCTACAGACCACCACTCTGCCATCTGTAGTTTTCCATGTTGGGAACCAATTTTGCTATCTTGTACCAATTTAGAGAGAGCAGTGTGAGAGAAACACTAGCTTTAAAGGACACTGGGAAGGTAACAGCAGGCAGGTGTGATGTCAGCATGCTGGGGATAAGGACATATTGGGAAAAGGACATAAAAGACAGAGAAACAGCAACATGGCTGCCCAAGACCTTGGTAAGACCTTGCTTTGAAGACTTTGTACACCTCTGGTGAACACCACTCAAGAAAGATGAATTTAAATCAGAAAACACACAGTTCAGACCTATTGGGAGGCAGTAACCTCCTCTTTTATGCAGCGTGATGGGAAGTGTTTATTCCTATGCAGATTTTGTGCATAACAATGGAAGAAAAACCAAGGCAAGAAAACAAAGTTTTTTTAGAAAAGGTAGTAAAATATTGTCACAGGTCATCCAGAGATGTGTGACTGCCCCATCCCTAGAAACAGTAAAGTGAGGCTGAATGGAGTTTTGAGTAACTTGATCTACCTAAAGATGTTCCACTTATGCCAGGGGGGTTGGAGTACATGGCCTTTAAATGTCCTTTACAACCCCAACCATTCTGTGATTCTATGATTTTCCTCTTCTTCATAAATATCTATGAAGATAAACCTCGAAGAAAAGGGGCAGAAGGTTAACATTCAGAGAAGAGCTTAGGTTAAAGCAGTAGGTCAGGGTAAGCTGCTGGAGTTGACAAAAGACTTCTAAACACTCCAGGAGTGAACGTTTCAAACCATCCTTCCATGCAGGGCAGCAGGATGCTGCACTGCACTCGGGACTCAGTCAAAAACGGAAAGATGACAGGAATCCCGCGGGCAGAAAATACATCCAGATGTACTCAAGCAGGCAGCCACGGCGACCCGTGAGATGATCTCCCCGCGATGGCAAGCGTGGCTGTGGAGAGCGATTCCTCTGAGATCCTGGCGATCCACCACAGGACGTGGAGCGTGTCAATGCCCCAGCCACAGTATTAGCGTCTCAGACCTGGNAATCAGGATCTCGGGTCCCACAAGTCGGAAAACGGTTCCGCTTGAAACAGCAGAGCATGGGAAGGCACCGGGCTGCCTTCGACAATAAGCGGCAGCGGTAGACACAGCTCCCCCACCATCTGATGAGAGACCGTAGCCAATCTTCGGTTCGCAGCCCTCGGGGCACGGAGAACTGTTCCGCTGCTCGGGAGCGGTGGTGGGGGTACCCCACGGCAGCACCGGACAGAGGGCTCCGTCGGGGCTGTCCCGGGACGTTCCCCCGTGGGCGCAAGGGGGCGGCCCCCCAAGCCCCTTCCTACCCTGGGCGGCCCGCGGGGGCGAGTCCCGGCGGCCCGGGGAGGAGCCGAGCGGGGTCGGCGCTCGTCGTCCCTCCCGTTGGGACCGCAGCGCACCCCAGCGACCGCCCGCAGTCACACCGGCAACTTTGCCCGGCTCCGGAGCCAGCGGGGAGCGTTCCGAGGGCTGCGGGGGTATAAGGGCACGGGGCTGGAGCAGCGAGCCAGGCCGAGATTACAGGACGGAAACGCTGCGTTGCGGGGAGCAGAGCCGGGAGCGCGGAGCGGCGGCAGGGAGCCGGGCAGGGGCGCTCTCGGCGGGCTCGGAGCGAGGAACGGAGCCGTGTAGAGCCCCGCTGGGGCTAGAGCTGCGGAGGAGATGCCGGGGATGGGCGGGCCGGGCAGGGCAGCATCCCGCTCCCGGCGGGATAGCTGGGTGGCGTGAGCACCGGGCGGAGCGAGCGGCGAAGGTCGCAGGGGCGGGGGTC
>VXBB01001131.1:20721-34272 GCA_013399915.1 Illadopsis cleaveri | reverse complement strand
CTGTGCCACACCGTGGTGGTGCAGGGGGTCTCTGCCATCCTCGCCTTCCCTCAGAGCCGTGGGGAGATGCTGGAGCTGGACTTCATATCGGCGGCGCTGCGCATCCCGGTCGTCAGCATTGTGCTGGGCGAGTTCCCCCGGCGGAGCCTGGTAAGGCGCTGGGAGCACGGGAAAAAGCGACGGGCACGGCAGCGCCCGCGGACGCTCGGGGACGGACGTCGGAGGCGCGCAGGGGTCGCGGCGGGAGGTGTCTGACCGAGGGAGAAGCTCTCGGACTCCGGGGCCGCCGGCATCGCTCTTCAGTCCCCCCCTCCTTTGGCACCCCGTTTCGCTTTAGCTCCGAGGTGCTAAACATCCTCTCTGTGGAAAGAGACGAGCTTGGTGGCACAAGCGAAGTTGTTAGCACGACGTCATTCACTGCTGTAAGTTGTGGAGCCGAGAGCAGAAGGAGGATCCAGGACACGCTTTGCATTATCAAGAGAAGGTTATTGGGGGGGCGGGGGGAGGGGAGGCAAACCGAAAAGACCCCAAAAGGCTTTCAGAGTGTTTGTTATTGGTCTTAATGCTGGTCTGTTTATGGGTGCTGTAGATTGGGCACCAGGTGACACTTCTCAGAGAAGTTGCTCAGTGTAACTTGACTTTGCATCGAGCTGAGCTAAAGCACCAGGATTTTCTGTACTTATAGTTGGTACTAGATCAGATTTTTGCTAATTCGAGTTGCCTAACGAAAGTACTGGAAACTGCAGCCCAGCTTGACTGTTTGATTGTCAAGCCAGAATAGAAACTGAATTCTTTGCGTTTGACAAAGTCTCAGGCAGAAGTAGAAGTAGCATCAGGAGGTAGACTTTCTATCATACAAAGATGGCAACTTAGTGTTACACACTCTGGAGAAGGGTGATAGGTACAGCATTTTGCAGCTGTGTGTTTGATGCCAGGAGTCATCTTCAGGTAAAAGAGATGGAAGAAAATGCTCTATTCTGTAAAATCTGGGTAAGGGATGTCATAAGTAAATTGGTACAATCTACTTTTTAAGTACAGGATAAATAGTTGTTTTGTATAAAAAGAGGTAGCTTAACTTTTGTCTCAAAATGTGATCAGAAAAAAAGATTGCCAAGTGAATTTGTTCAGCCTGGATCATATTTCTGTGGGTTAGGGTTTTTTTTTTTCTTTAGTTTTTGTGTGTTTGAGTTGTGACAGAAAATGTAGAAAAAGTCTGTGTTAGGTAGCTTCTGGTCTGTAACTGAAGATGTGACTGCTGTATGCTGGTCTGAATGACAGTGGTTTGGGTCAGAAAGGACCTTAAAGAGGATCTCGTTCCACTCCCTGCCATGGGCAGGGATACCTTCCACCAGACCAGGCTGCTCCAAGCCTCGTCCAGCATGACCTTGAGCACCTCCAGGGATGGGGCAGCCACAGCTTCTGGGCAACCTCTGCCAGGGCTTCATCATCCTCAAAGTCAAAGATTTCTTCCCGTTAACCCATCCCACCCTGCACTCTGGTATTTTGAAGCTGCTGCCTCTCTTCCTGTCACTTTTTGTCCTTGTCATACTCCCTGCTCCAGCTCTTTTGTAGCCCCTTTAATTCAGCTAGGCTTCTCTACCTTAGCAAAACCCATGTAACTCAGGTCTCTCTAGATTTAAGCAGAAATTCAGGGTAATCAGTACTGCTGAATTCGGGGTAATCAGTGCTGCTGAATTCTGTTATTGGTAGTGCCAGCAGCATCCAAGTTTGCTGTTACATCTACCAGCCTTGCAGCTGCAGTCACAATGGTGCTGGAGTCAACAGCCAAAGTTCCACGAGGGCCAAATTCTGAACCCAGTATTTCCTTGCTCTGGCTGTTAGCATTATTTTATCTTCCATCTCAGAAAAGGGTCTAAGCTGCCTAAGTTCACAAGATGTGTTCAACACATGCAGCACAGGGTTGAATTTCATTGCTGCTTTCCAGTGACTTCAGAGCTCCTGCTAAACTTTCAAATTGTTCTCAGCGGGGAGCCCAATGGATCTGTCTGTCCAAATCAGAACTTTGTTCTTAAGCAAACTTTAACTGGTATTGTCTTCAGTGACAGTGAAACCAATGCCTGGCACTGCACCTGTGCTGAACAGACTTCATTTTTCCTTCAGGCTGAGCTAAAAAAAAATTACTTTTCAAGGATCTGTGGATTTAGAAAAAGAACTCAGTCTTTCTCAAAGGCTAGCAGGTAATAAGTGTGTTAGTCTCTCAAGGTTGTCTTGGAGGGGCTGACATCTTTCTGAACACTTTTTTTCATACTTTCATTTATTACATACCATTTTAAGGCTAACACTGCAGAGAGTGCTACAGCAGCCTTGCCTTGTATACCTCCTAGAGTTAGAGGATTTCCAAGAGCATATTGGACCCAGGAGTCCCTGGAGTTGTTGGCCTCAGCAGTCTCTGTTGCATGGAGGGATTTTGTGTTGCTCACAGTCCTATACCAGCATTGACATGAAATAAACATGCCACAGACCTTTCACCTTCCTGTCTCTACCGACCTGGAGCTGCAGATTGGCCTCTTCTATAGACTGGCCATCTTGGAGGAGGCAAATGTAAATGACATTATTGTAGACAAGGCAGATTTTTTGGTGATAGGCCCAGCATCCAGATTTCCAGAGAAGAAAAGACTGATTTCTAACCCTGCTTCTGAATTGGCACCCCTGGGGTCACCCCTCCTACTGATGCTTGGACAGAGCATCTTCCCTCCCACAAAACCACTGCTGCATGTCCTTGGGAGTGCCTGCAGGTATCTTTCTTCCATGGAAGGACTGAAGCAGACCCAAAACTTGTTTGCCCTTGGAGAATATTTTGCCCTGTGTGCATATGAAGACCATGGCAAATATAACAAACCCAGTATTCACTAAATGCTGTCTCATGCTGCTTCTCTTCAGCATTCAAATCTTTTATTAGAGTGGTCTTAAAGTAGTTATGTCTAGCAAAGTTTCATTTTCCACACTACAGCAGTACAGGAACATACACATGCAGTATCTTGTACTGCTGCTGAATGTTAATGTCATTACTTTATGCACATATTTACAACAGGCAAATGTTCACTGTAATTGAAAAACACTTTGATCTTGGAGCAGATCTTCTCTAACATGGCAAACAGCAATGCTTAGAATGAAAGGAAAGGTAAAGATCCAGAACTGAAATAAATTTCAATAATACTGCCTCTTATCTCTGTGGTATTTGATGATAGTAATACTTCAGACACGTAACATGAGAGGAGATGGGCAGCTACAGTCATGTAAGATACTTAGACTGTGTTTTCAAGATTTTTGTGGTTGTCCAAGCATATTTAAAAATCCATTTCTCATTAAATTCTACCACCCTGAGGGTAAAAAAAAAAAAAAAAAAAAGAAAAAAAAACGTTTTCCCCCCCGACAACAACNNNNAAAAAAAAAAAGAGAGCAAACAGTCTTTCCCCACGACACGAACAATCACGAGACAACACCCATCACAAGGTGTGGTACTACACTTGTTCTCCCACAAACAACAGCTTATTCTGGAAGTTCAGGAGTGTGTTGGTTTCAATGGAGGCTACAAAGAGTTAACTGTGACACCCTTTTAAATTTTATATCTGTGATTTAATTGTTCATGTACTCTGACAGTAAATCCAAGTGCTGTTGTGACCTGACAAAATGCTGCGTACTTTTCCCACTTTACTGTCATTTCAGTAAATTTTCACACTCAGTAAGCAACAGTAACAATTGAACATTGTCATTCAGCAAGGAAAAAAAACCCACTGGATTTCTTCACTACTAACACAAATGCAAATTGCAGTGCAGCTTTGACAGCTCATTATTTTGGAGGCAGCAGCTCACAAGCATTGATGCCACTGAGGCATGGCTTGTCACCTTATGTATGTTTGTATCAAGAGAAGCACTTTGTTTTTTGATTCAGAATTGCCAACATCGTTAATAATTTTCCCATGGATGGAACAGGGAAAAGATCTGTACATCCAAAAGATCCAGCGAATGTGGACCATACATAAATACAGTGCTATTGCTTCTAGTAGTACAGCTCAGGGCTGAGTCTGGAAAGAATAGCCCATAAGATCCATTTTGTTGGTGATAGTGTCAGAAACACAGGCGAGGTCATGTTTGCAGCAGTGTTCTCTGAATTTAAAGGAATATTTTTAGTGGGTTTCAGATAAATCAGAACCTCTGATGTCTGTTAACATGAAAAAGTATATTCTCAGAGCAATTAAACAGAGTAAAGTAATTGCAAATCATCAGCCCCTGCCAGTCTATGCTTTACCTCGTTTCTTGAGGAACTGAAGCTGCAGTGCTACTGATTGCTACTATGATTTCAGAAGGGGTCAAAAGAATAAGTAAACCAATTCAGAGTTCCAGGTTAGATTGAATTTTCCAGTGAAATACCAAACTCAGCCTCAGAACAGATGCTGCAAAAAGAAACTGCCTATAAACATTTTACTTTTTTCATTTGTTTTTAAAGGAATTAAGCTATTTTTTTTAACAGCATCCTAATTTGTATACATACATACATATATATATATGTGTGTGTGTATGTATGTATATATAAAAGACCACCCTGGGTGAGGAATTATAAGTCTTTTTGGAAATAGGAATGCCACTGTGAATACAGTGTCCTCAGAAGTAGTACGCACCTGCAAGACACAGACTATGCATTGCACCAGTGAGGGCAGACAGGAATTACAGCAAAGGGATGGAGATGTGGAAAAGCTTCTGTTCAACTAAATGCCCAGAGACACTTTTATCTTGCCTCCTCAGAGTCAGAATTTCATTTTTGCAGAAAAGTGGTTTTGATTGGCTGGGGAAAGAAGTTTTAATAATTCCATTTTCCCGAGAGAAGTGCAACACACACGTTTGGTTGCAGACTCTGGTCATTTAAACTGTCACTGCTAATCTGTCTTAATCCAGATACTGAAAGCTTGTGCTAGTATCTATGTAGATGAGGAATATGTGTTCAGTCTTTCCCTGTGGCCAGCAAGCCTCCTCACCTCACACCGAGTAAACAGTGAGGTGGCACTTGCCTTTTGTGTACTTCAGGAGGGTTTATAAGAGGGGCCTTGAGAGGAATCAAGGACACAAATTGAGAGGATGTGCAAACAAATGCCTGGTTGCTCCTCTTTCAGCCAGAAACCTGAGTGATATTCCCTCTATCAAAAATCTTTGCATGGAACAAAGAAAGGGGGGAAGAAAAGCCCAAACTAGTATGTTTATTTGAGTTAGAGAGTTCAAGGAAGTTAATCACAGCTGCAGAAAATCCCTTTTCAGAACGCAGGAAAGTGGTGAGAATGCCTTTACGTTAGTTCTCTCCTCTGATTCCTTAACTTTAAAGTTCCTTGGAGACAGAAAGAGCCAAAAGTCTGCTGGGATAGCACTCATTCAGAACTGGCCAGTAACAGGATTTTCTCATTCCTCATCGCATGCTGATTCTTTGATGCAGAAAAGCTGAGTTAACATAAAATTCAGTACCATACATGATGTTTATTTTGGATTTGGCTATTTTCTATTTTGGGTGTTCACAAAACAATGTCTTCCTCACTGCTAGGTCTTTCATAATGCACTGCACAAACTCCTGTCAGTTATGAATGATTAAAATATGACAGCCTTAAATCATTGATTATTACTTTGCTGAAGAACAGGCATTATCAGAAGAAACATCAAAGAATACTTGGCTTAATCCACTAAGTAAAAATTATAATCTTGCCTAGAATAGACAAATTTAAAGACAACCTGCTATCAGATTCTATGTGAGTACATAAATTGCTGTACTGAACAGATTGTTAACAAAGAAAAGTAAGTTGGAGTATTCAACATAATTTCCCCCAAGAATTTGTCCAGAAAAGTCAGTGGAAGCAGAGCTATAGAAACTAGAAATCATCAAAGGATCTTGTGATGTGTTATTCAGTTTATTTCTTGTGATTAAATTCAAAGACTACTTACAAAAGTTATAACTTAGGGTATATTTAATAAATTGTTTACTATTTAAACCCATGAAATATTGAAAACACATAGTGTTAGGACTTTAGGCTGTGCTGGATCTAGTTACAGTTTTAAGCTCTCAAATAAAATGTTTATATTGTGTTCTATTATTTCCCTTTCTGGATTTCCAATTAATTTTTAAATGTGAAATAAAACCAGGCATAACATGGCTAGAATTTTTGTATTTATTGTAATCAGCAAAAAATTGGAAAAAGCGTTCTCTATTAAAAACATAAATTTGCCTTCCAACAAAGACTCAGACTATAAACCCGTGTTTCTGTGGGTCTTACTGAAGAGCTTTTAAAGAGTGGAAGGGTTGTCTTCTAAGTCTGATGGAATCAGAGTGCATCAGATCTCACTGCAATACAAATAGCTGTACATTGCAGTGTCTGTTCTGAGGAGCTAAAAGCATCCAGAGGAAAGAGGAAGAAGAAAATAAGAAAAGGAAGCAAGAAACTGGAAACATCACGTCAGTAACGCAGGAGAAGGGAAGGAGAAAATAAGCTGAATTGAGAAGAGAAAGAAGAGGTGCCCTTCCCTATGTCTTTACTTTTTGTAGTTCTAGCAGCATAAATCAAGGGAACTGAATTTTGTAGGAAAGCATTGGACAAAGAGCTGGGATCACCAAGCACAGAGAACAATGGCTTGCCCAAATCAGGGTTGGAATCACAGGGCTGTCTTGATCTCTGGCTAAGAATAGTTACTTCCAGTGAGTAATGCTTGCCCAAAAAACCATTTTGCTGCCCGCAAAATACATTGTCTTCTCTGCAGACTTCTCAGGAAACTGATTAGGCCAGCATCTAGGAAGCAATGATGGGAACAGGGATTATGTCAGAGGTAGATAATGGTTTTTTGCTGTTGCCAGGGGGACATCTGGCAAAGGGTGTGAGGCCTTGGTGTGGTTGGATGTGATTAATGGATGCCTTTTTTCAAACTTCATGCTGAGAATTATGGTCAGAGTCCCTCGTGATGTTTTGGGAACCAGAGTCAGACATCTTCTGGTTCGGATTTGGGAGTACCAGGTTACTGGGATACGTGCAGCATCATACCAGTAGGTACCCAGAAGAGACTTCCTAATAAATGGGCGCAGGTTCAGGCACAGAGACTTTAGGATTGGAGCTTTGGACATTAACGACTGTTCTTTACTTCTGGTCTGCCCCTGAAAGACTCCACATTTTCCCCCAACCCTGTCAGTCAGCCAAATTGGTTCTCACCACCACAAGGAGAAGGGTGGCAGATGGTGTAAGTAGCAGGAGAACTGGGGGAAGGATTTAAGCTTGAGTAGGCAGCACTGATAGATGATTCATTTATTAGTGGAGTCACACTCAAGCAAAGCTGCTTGTTCGAGGGGCTCCTCATCAGTGTGACTCAGAAGTCCACAGCCTGGCCCCAAGTGCTTCGCAGCTGTCACAGCAAGGTGATAACATTGCTCTTGGTAATTATGGACTGCTCCATGAAGAACTGAGACAGGCATACCACAGCCATTGCATGCTGCCCTTGTGGGGCGTTACAGCCAAAAGTTTGTGTGCAGCTGGTGTTGAGACTTGGATTTGGCTGCAGATAGGTTCCAGACCATCCCTCTATTCAAGCTTGATGTTCACCTGTCAGACCTGAGCTCTGTGTATCATTTCCCTGTAGTGTAGGTCCATACAGCCACTGATGAGCATCTTGCATCCCTAGAGCACAGGAATACCCTGTTGGTACAAGCAGAAAACAGACGCCACCCCCATGCCAGGCAGCCACTCCTGTGCCTCTGCGAGCTCTGAGTGCCTTGTGAGTGGGGAGATTATGCTGAACCTCTCGGATGCTCCTTGCTGCAGGAATGGTGAGCTGGGAGAGCCCTTAGAAGCTGATGAGAAGGTTACCAGTTGCCAGCAGTTTGGAAGGGTCTGGTGTGCAGTGTTAGTGCTGGATAATTAACTTTTATCTGAAATTTTTTGACCTGAGTGGCTGCAGGCTGTGAATGGAGGGTGGAGGAGTGGAGGTGGGCACAGGTGCACCATCAGTTGTGAATTACATTACTGTAATTACTGAACCACAGTAAATGGGTAAATTACTGTGATCATTTGATTCTTATTATTATACAAGAAAATTCAAATGTCAGGGAGCTCAGAAGCAGCAGCCACCATTTTTTCCTCTTCTTTCTACAGTATTTTTATGACTTTTCCTTCACCCACTTTTAACTGTGATGATAATTTCCAAAGCCTGTTTTACAATGTGGAAAGCATTTGAGTGGATTATAAAAATCTATGAATGTTCTGTACAGGCATATTTTAAACTCTTAGTATTTCCCTGAAGGCATGCTATCCCACTTCCAATTTCTTTAAGACTGTGAAGGAAACAATTGCCCATACGACATTTTGCAAGACATTCTAACTTGTGAGAGAGTTAAAAGACAAGACAGATCTTCAAGCATCAACGGAGATTTTAATAATGAAGTTTTGCATTTGTTGCAAAGAAAGAGCTGTTGGACATAGCAAATAATAACCAGAAAGAGCACCTGAATTATGCACCAGCCTCTCTCAGGGATGCTACTGATAAAGCAGTTGCATTACACTCATTTTAATAGCGTACTCATTCAAACTGGCTTAAAAAGATCTTTTTATTTTGCGAATCAGATGAAAAGTCAGTATCACTGAGTTCACAGTTCGATAATTTTCCGATGCTATTTTAGGTGCAAGGATAATTAATTATTACTTTCTGAGTCTGTAAGACTCACTCATATGTAGCTACTTTCTGTAAGACAGCAGTTGTTTTTAAGAATTTTCTATACTCAATGTAAGTATCAAAAGTGGGAAAACAGATCCAACCTTTACTTCAAGCTGCCCTCCTTTGAGAGTGTACTGAAAATGTTTTAGCTGTGATTTACATTGTTTTAGTGTGCTAATACCATAGAGATGATTTTACCCCTGCCTTGGAAGGGCAACAAGTTGAAGAGTTTATATGCCTGAGTTTCCTCTGCTTAAATTCTGTGTGTGATAGGTGATAAACTACAGAGCTCCAAGGCAACATAGACACTGACAGCCTTGAGGCAAACACAGGTAGTTACAGCAGAAAGCATTGGTATTTTTTGTTTTAACATCAAAGAATGAAAATTTCAGATGTCTCATCTTCTGTCCCTGGAAGTGTTGAAGGCCAGGTCAGATGGAGCTCTGAGCAATCTGGTCTGGTGGAAGGTGTCCCTGCCCATGGCAGAGGGTTGGAATGCAGTGTCACTCCCCACCCAGAACATTCTGTGATTCTATGATCTGTGAAAGTGTCTGCTGCGGAGCTCATGACCAGGGAAATGGTAAAACATGGCATAAGTGTTTCTTCCTCAGAGGTAATGGGGAGAGAAAAAACACGCATTAATCACCTTTATAAAAGCTCCTATTGCAACGTATTAGTATAGAAATATCCTGGGTAGGCTGGTATGGTTAAGAATACTCCTGTGGTATCTCATTAGGAATCTTGCATCAGCAGTCAACACAAAATTATGATTATTCAGTCATCCTTATGATCATCTTTTTATACACATGAATTTACATAGTACAGGGTGCTTACAAGCTTGTTAATTAAAACTTCCTTTTTCATTTCAATTATACCTCTAAGATTTCTTCAGAGCTTGTCATCCTTCTAATGACTTTTATTTCATGTTCATTAAGCCATATTTTGTTTAGTGTTTTCTTGTGTTGTCTAAATTGAAGATCCCTTCGTGTGGAATACTCTTGGGAAAGGATTTCTTCACACTGAGTTTGTTTTTAGAGAGAGAGATCGGTGGTGGGTCTGGTTTGGACATTGATGCCCAGAATCCCCAGGAATGCTCAAATATTTTTTTCAGATGCTCTGTTATCCACCTACTCTCCCATTTTCTGTGTGGCATGCTCATTTGATCCTTTCTTTATCTTGCCCACTGGCCTTTGTTCTGAGGTCCTGTCTTCTACTGTAGGATACTCCAGATCCTGAACTTACACTGCAGAAAAAGACTGCAAGGTTCTATTGTGATATAAATTATCAGCAACATAAATTTCTCATCACTCACTGTACATCTGCACTGAAGAGCACCAAAAATAAGGCACTTATTTATAAATAGCTCAGCCTGCTGGATTCCAGTGAAACACAGTTTTGTATCTTCCCACCATTTTGACAGTGCATATAAATATGTAACATGCAATGTCTCCAATGGGAAATTCAGTCCTCTTCAGTACAGTTAAAACCACAGGAAAATACACTGGTCTGAGTACTAGAATAGCTGCTGGTCTACCAGTCCAGGCATGAAGAAGTCCAGATGTATTTCTGTGCTTTTTCAGAAGTCTCCTCTGGAAGATGAAAAATTGCCAGGGGATGTCAGAATTACCATGACTTATTGCCTGTCTGTAAACAATGACTGCCTGATGTGGCTGCCACTGACAATGTATGGTGCTGGGGCATGCTTTAACAGAAGATCCAGGTTTCTGTGAGTCTCCCTTTGTTGCTTTTATTCTCCTTCTGAAGGTTTCACTCCAGTTTACCAGGTACCTCAAGGAGCACTTCTGTGGTATCAAAGCTTTATTGCAACAAAATTCAATTCAGCTTATACTTTTCCACCTTCTTTAGTTCCATCGCAGATCACTGAAGTGTGTAGAACTATAATTCTGCACATTGCTGTAATGACTGTAATACATTCCCCGTCCCTGGAAGTGTTCAAGGACAGGCTGGATGCGGCTTGTAGCAAGCTGGTGTAGTGGACGGTATCCCTGCCCTTGGCAAGGGGGTAAGGTCCCTTCCGACCCACATCATTCTAGGATTCTGTATCTTAGACTGGCCAAGCTTGCATTCAAGTATTAACATAATGTAAATAAATGAAAACTGAAAGGTGGAAAGAAATAAAATCCCAATATTCCTGTGTCTTCAGGGAATATACCTTCTTTTTTTGACTGTTTTTGCTGGAGGTTCACTCTCCCTGAAGCAGTACCATTTCCTGCAGAGAGAGAGACAGCAATTTGCATGCTCTTACCAAACTCTCAGGAGCAGTGATCTCTCATCCCTTCCTCTCAGGTTGTCTGGGGGAATTAGATACTCTTCTGCAACACTCACCCTTGTTCAGAGTGTTAAAAAGAATCGTGGTGCCAGAAATAGTCGATGTGAATTCCTCGTCCCCAGGTTTTCGTTCACCAGACTCTGCAGAGTCATTCTGGATTATTTGCATGGGGATGGAGAGACACAAACCTCTTGCAGAGATTAGTGAGACATGATGCTCCCGTATTTTATTGAAGGCACTTACCTGTGTTAAACTCCCAGGGCACGCCTCATTTTCACTGGTTCTTACCCTCTCCTTCAGGAGGATACAATCACCCACTCAAGGAGGCGAAATAGTGCATGACTAACTATGTCACGGAACAAATGAGTAACACTAAGTAGTTTGTGCATGCTGTTTGCAAACAATCCACGTGCCAACAATTACACTGAAGCAATTTTGTGAATACCTAACTCAGTGTGTTTTGTATAACTCAAGACTGGCTCCCAGATCGTTAAATTCATTACTTCTGTCTTGTTTGCTAAATTCATAAATGTCATTATTTCTTCTAGCCCGTAAAGCTGGTAGTGTTAGACTTGATGGTGTTAATTAGTCTTGGTAACACCAGACTGGCGAAGCTGTCGGAGGGATGCTGGGTCTGATGACTGAGGAGCTGTTTAAGAGGAGTCACAGCTGCTGTGTTTTTAGAGTTTCTAATTCACTTCCAAGTTAACTTACAAGTTTTTAAGTGCAGAGGAGGGCAGGCTACACAGGCAGGTCCATTAATACATCTGATGCTCTCCAATTCTCAGCAACGCAAATAAAGGTGCTGTTTTGCTGCATCCAGAAGACCCAGAGACTCAACCACTGGCTGCTCAGGTGCATCAAAACACTCTTAGAGTTCACTTCTGAGAGCTGAGAGCCTCTTTGTCAGCTGGAATAGCTCATTAGCTGTCTGCAGGGTCAGAAAGCTGACCTGTAGAGGGCATAGCATCCGTCGGCATCATCCCATGAATTACGGTGGGGAGAGCTGAGCCATGAGGCAAAAAGATCTTGTGCATCTGTAGGAAGCCCAAGCACAGACAAGAGTTTATTGATTCATTTGGTTAAAAATGTTTAGTAGACTTTTGACTAACAGGAATGTGCAACCCAAGCAGATGCTAAAGTTCTTAATAAATTAACTAAATGCCCAATGTGCTTGGGTAATTGGTGCTCTGCAATAAGTGTAGTGGCTTTTCAGCTGTTGCAGAGTTTTTCAAACCCTACATAATTCTAAGGAGAAGGTACATTAATTTTTAATGGAGATTATAAGGTATTATTTCATAGTTGGAGGATATGGAGGCAGTGGAAATTTAAAGGAATTGCAACAGAGAAGATACAACCAGTGTCAAAACTAGATTTTGTAGGCCTTTTTCATAATTTCCACTCTGCAAAGCATTCTTCCCATCACCAACATCCAGTCTCTTAAATTGTTGCCACAACAGATTTTTTCCCTTTCCCCTTAAGCAGTGTAAGGTATCAGTACACTTAAGATTTTGCATAAATAGGTAGGATGAAGAACTTTGTTTACAAGGAAGTTAAATTGGTATTTAATTATGTCTCAACAATTTGTGCATCTCCTTCTGACTATCTTTTTCCTATGAGTGCATTGAACTTCCCTGCCATGAAAGGTCTTGCCTGGTAAGAGCAGTATGCTGAGAGTTATTTATGGATGGACATATTGCTTAGAGCCTCAGTTATCACTGCTCCACTGAATCTAAATATGATTCAAAGGAGGGATTAATATGTATGATTCATATTTCATTGGGACTGACAAATGTTGTGCAATCATTTCATTCTTGGTCCAAATGACTACGGTCGGTGCAGAGTGTGGGGGTGCATTTTTATAAGGTTTAATTTGTAAGTTAAGTTGGATTCNCTGTTTCGGTGCTGGGGCTAATCGAGCCGACGATACAGCCAGCCAGCCAGACCACCGTAACAGCAGAGTTAAACCCAACTGGTAGCACTAGTCATGCAAGTATTTGTGTGTAGTAGGGAGGTGAAGGTGTTATGTATTCTGTCCGGCATTTAGATGAGCCCAGAAGACTGAGTCACAAGTAGGAGCTGTAAATGCTTGCTTGATGATCTTGCACATTATAAATCCAAGAGTGAGACAGGGATGGGTGATGATTTTTGAAACATTCTCACAAACCTCCCCATAATACTGGTTGTAAACCACGTTCTGCCCTCTGAGGTACCTACTACGGCAAGGTCTTGTTTCATGGCTGTATCCAAGACATTTTTGGAATACAGTGGACCATTAGTAACTTGCTTGTATTCCCTTAAAACTTAGGAGAAATTCACACTACCAAAATGCCTGTAGACATGGGGTCCTGATGAGATTTTCAGTGGGATGTTGGAAGTGCACCAGTGCACCAGAGCAGTGTAATGCTGCAAATACCCAAATTATTTAACAACGCATGAAACAAATGTCTGTCACTTCCCATAGTTTTTATATATTGAGGCAGTTGTGTCTAGCACAGCAAAGAGGTGCAGATTTGGGGCTTAGATTCTGCTTCCAGCAAAGGCTTGATGTATTATTTAATCTCTTTTTT
>VXBB01001131.1:1611-20629 GCA_013399915.1 Illadopsis cleaveri | reverse complement strand
CCTCTGGTCTGTGCCTGTGTAAAAAGGCTGCGAAGTATTTATCTTGCTTGTAAGACTTACGATGGGTGAGAATCCTGGTGGTGATGTGTCCCCCTCAGGCACTGTGGAGGGGCTTATCCCCATTTTACAGCAGGGTTTGTGCACTGAGATGAGGCAGGAATCTCAAACTGGATTGCTCAGCTTCTATATTCAACAGCCAACCGGTGCCCCTTCTTTCTCCACCTCCTCTTCCTCCTCCTCCTCCTTCTCCTCTCCTGTGTTCCTGGCAACGGGCTCTGTGCAGTCACATAGTTTTTTGGGTTGTTGCTATAACACTTTATTGGAAACTCAATTCTTCTGCCTTTGGGGGCGGGGGTAGGCACTTCCTGATTACAAGATCTTGCCTGATTTTGTGGTTTGCATGCTCAGAAAAAGCAATTTCAAAGTACAGGCATGAAACTTCTACACAGTGGCTTGTCTTTCGGGTTTTTGTTTGTTTGTTAATGACAGTGTTTTAAGAGACTATTGGGAATTAAAAGTACAGAGCAGTGGAGAAAGCATTTATAGTGGGTAGAAGCCACTAAGCTTTGGTGCATTTTCAAAAGTTCAGATTCCTGTCTTGTGTTGAAGGTAGTAAGTCCACAGCTGAGGACCTTAGAAACATCACAGCTCCCAGTTTATTTGGGTTTACCCCCTGCTGAGGAAGGGGACATCACTGTCTGATTAGTGAACAGTACCCAACCAGCTGAGGATGCCCATGCAGGATGAGACCCTCTGATGCTGGCCAGCACTATGGGCTTTATGTGAGCAGCAAGAGGCATTTCAAGTCCACTCAGGACAGCACAGTCCAGTGGCTTATCGCCTTTGTCAGCTCCCTGCATCCCAATGCATGCAGACTGTATTTGTTTTTAAAAGAGATGTTTGATTTTTTCCCCCCACTCATCCCATGCCCTGAGAGCCAATTTTAACTATTTTTTTCCTAATTTCCCATCTTTTTAATTAAATCCTTGGTGTATTAAATAAGAAACCTCAAGTGAAGCTGTTTAAATTCTGATTCTGGTTTTCAGCCAAGCCACGTACACCCAAGAATTCACCTTAGAGCCATGTTTTTAATGCCTAGCCTCAGAAAGATGAACCACTAACTACTAACTTAATCTACCCTGGCTTCATTTAATAGAGTTAAGAGATAAGGATTTGCAAGTTTAATTCTCAGTTTTCTTTCATACAACCAAATCAATATAGAGCAAAATGCCCTTGTAGCTAAAATTAATCCTGTGAAACATGCCTGGAGCAAGGCCCAGCAGAAAAGGATTGTGATGATGAGCTGGTACTGGCTTTCTGAGGAATGGGACGTGGGTCAGGATTAATTTCCCCTGCTGTATATTGCCATATACATCTATCATTTCAGGGGTGCCCTGTGGATCACTGCATGGCTATTTCTTTGATAGGCAGAAGAAGAAGGAAACTATAGAGAAGAAGAAGGAAACTTCTTGGGGACAGAGCTGCTGAAGGTATGGGGAACGCAAATGCTCAGGAAGGGTTGAAAACACTTCCAGGCCATGCTGTAATTGCACTGGTGAGTGAAAACAGTGCTCCATCAGATTTTATTGCTTGCTGCAGGTGTTAATGGGGACTGTAATCTAACTGGATTAAATTCTGTGTGCATACACCAGGTACATCTCAGAAAGGACAATAGCTGCTTTTGTAAAATGGGATCAGACTCCTTTTACCAATACAGGATGAATCAGTCTTCTCCATGCCCTCTCTCCTTTTGTTCTTCATTTCCTTCCAGAGTTAATTTCTTCTTATTCAGTCATTGTTTTGCTTGTGCCAAAAAAGTTAAGTCATATGGAGAGTACTCACAGCCTGTCGTGCCTCTGAAAAAGCAGGATTTTCCAGCAATATGCAGCATGTCCATCTTACTGATGGTAAGGTGGAAGCTGCTGAAACAAGACAAAGATGGGAGTGCTGTTTTAAGAGTCCTTCATGCTGAGGAGCCTGGCAGGCATGATGTGCCAAGGAGCCCAGTGTAGAGCAATGCTTGGCAATGTGCATCATAATTACAGCCCTGGTTGACAAATTCCCTGTCAGCTCTTGTGCTGTGTTAGCAGCAGTCCTGAAGAGCAAGGCATCAGAGCAAATACTGCGCTCTGTTAATGTGAACTTTAGAAACCCTTTCTATGTGCAAATTCGCTGTTAGCCTAGTCAAGGTCTTAGTACTGTTAGCAAAGTGATATTGTTGGTCCCAGTGATGCAGGGGAATTATGCAAGTGGCACAGCTCATTCTCAGTAACAACATAGTTCAAAATGTAGTCAGAGTCCCTGGGATCATCCTCTGGGTTCCCAGATCTTAAGAGAGACAGAGCATGTGTGCCTGTGTGTTTTTAGGGGCTGGGGGTTGTGACTGACAAGTAATCTGTGTTCCAGGATTTCTCAAGGCAGGAGCATTATGCTGATTTAGGGAGTCTCTCCCACTTTTGGTCTCTTCTATTTCTTCACTAATGCTGCCTGCATGCCTACTGTATTTACTTGCCTATTCCTCATTTGTTTGCAGTTTTATCTTATATCCACATTTGTGGCATGTGGTACGTTTTACACACTGGGTAGTTGTCCATTGTTCTGTATAAATCCTGTCATACTCAAGGTTGTAATCTCCTGGTGAACAGTAGCTGACCAATGGTGAGTGGTAATTTTTAGCCCTGGCACCTCCTGGTGCCATTCTCTGCTGTCAGTGTTTTTTTGCTGTTACCTTGTGATGCCACTTCTGGGGATCTTCAATATAACTCTGTTTGGTTGGTTTTTTTGGTTTGTTGGTTTTTTGGTTTTTTTATCAGTCTTCAAGCTCTTACTTCTCAATAATCCAATTCACACTATTTCTCCAGCCTGGTAACACCTATATTTTTGATCTGGGATTATTGGAAATCACTCTAAAAGGCTAATGAGAGTTCTTCCATTAGCAGATCACAGAGTGCCCTTGTATCTGCTTAAGTAGTTTTCTTCAAGTTAAACCAGCAGCACTGGTGTGTTACCAACATTTCTTTACAACAACAGAGTCTTCCTCTATCACACCTCACATGTGAGGAGGAAGAAAACCAATTTCATCAAGCCCAGAGTACTTGTAGTATCTGTTTCAATATGCTGCTGCTGTTTTGGCTCTGCTGCTGTCAAAATTTGAATTGCTTGAACCAAAAATCAGGGGAAAAAGCCCCTCCCCTCTGCATTGCCTGAATGACATGTGGGAAAACTCAAGACTGCCTGCTTCAGAACTCTTCTGAAATGAATCCCTTTGGACTGATAGTTGGGATGCTAAGACTCAGTGCTTGTGACGTGCTTCTCTATGAAATGCACTCAGAGATGTTGTTGTTAGGGCGAACATGACACACAAAGTGACGGTAAAATCTTCAGAAGGCTCAGAAGGCTCTTTATTATGGCTGCATGCTGTCTTTTATATAGTTTTTACAAACCTTGAGGACAACATCAAATTGGTTAATAGCTTTCTTATTAATTATTCTATTGGTTAGTAAAAGGTATTTTACTTGTCCATGAAATATATCTGTTCTTGGATTGTTTACATATTTTCTTTACTGATTCTCATGGGACAAATCCCTTGTTATTACAAGTGCACTTATTTTTCACCTTCAGAATATATTGTTATGTTAAAGGAACTTCTCATTCTCAAAATAGCTTCTTATGGGAACTTACAGATTGCTTGTTAGTGGCACCTAGAAGAAATGACAGGCTAACTTTTTACCCTATTCCTACACAGAGATTCCTAGACAGTCTGCTGAAGGCCTTTGATTCAGTAGAATGCTGTTTCTTCTTAAAGGGATGATTGAATTCTGCTAAACACCATTTTCCAGCTATTCAGGCCTTTAGTCCAATCAGAAGAAACCCCAGAAGATGCTCTTAGTGGAACAGCTGCTGTGTTTTGTACTCTTTACAGGTGTGAGAAGACTTGTACAGGGGCAGCCAGCTCCTTCTGGCAAGTCCTCACTCGCTTCCGTTGTCCATTCAGACCTCCACACACAGCAGCTCCTGGCAGCTTTTCCTCAAATGCTTACGAGGGCCTTTTGAGCACTGAAGACCATCCTATGGCACCTGGGTGTGGTGCCAGACACAGACATGGACCCGGCCACCACTTCCTCCCATCTAAACTGTATTGCCATTTTAAATAAATGTCACGGAGAATTAGCTCCCCCTGGTCTAATTTGCACAAGTGACCATGTGCCCTTTATTTAAGCTATAAGGGCAAATTTTAGGGAAGGGAAAATTATTCACTTTCTTGGATCTGTATGAAATGTTCTTTGTTGAACTTTGAATGTTGGATTTTTTTTTTCCTTGCTGGAGCAAAGAACACCTTGAAGTTTTTGAGCTAATATTACTTAGCATAGTTTATAAGTGGCTATTCAGATAAATAATGGACCCTACTTTCAAAGAGCAGCTGAAATATTTTACATTTGCCTCTTTTACCTTGTAGAGAGCCGTACATATTCAGATTAGTTTGGAGTATTTTTGTGAAGAAGGCAACCTCAAGTCATGTCTGTCTGGTCTAATAAAAGAAATCATTTTCAAGACAAACTAAGTTAAGATTTAAATTAAGCTAACTCCTGTGATATAGTGATTTTTTAAATTAGCAGTCAGTGCATTTTTAGGATTTGCATGTAAGCATTGCCTGGATGGATGCCAGACTTCTTTTACTGCAGGAATCATGATTGCTCTGGCTAGTCTAAGAAAGCTGTTCTTTGTGAGCTTTTAAACTCTACAAAAAAATACTCTGTAGTCTGGGGACCAACCCAATTTGAAATCATGGTCTTGGTCAAACAACAATATATAAGGAGACGGATGGACAAGACAAGGTAAAAAGGAATTTTCAACATCATCTTACTGGTTTTTGGTCCAAAGCAGGTCTGGGATTTTCTTCCCCAGAGAACCAGAAGTCTGCATAGCAGTAGCAGCATAGTACTGAGGGCAGAGCAGGTTTTTTGCTGCAATTGGAGCACACCTGCCCTGTGGAGCAGCCGGTGGGCTGGGCAGGGGCTGGGATGTGGCGCAGAGGAGGCACCTTGGCAGCTGATCAGGAAGTGGGGGACAGGACTTCCCACAGTCTGTCAGCTGTCAGCGCAAACTCCTTCTTGAAGTATTGCCATTTCAGCAGAGGCAGCAGACATTAAAAAAATAAAATAGCATTTTGTAGCACCTTTTCTCATAGCATGAAATGAGGAAGTGCCATAGAATTTAAGGAACTGGGCTTTAGGCCTAAATTTTCTAATTTCAACCATGGAAAAAACAGTCCTCGCAGTTTTTGAATCTGTGACATCAGCTTGCTCACAGCTGCTATTGAGCTGTTTATAGAGCTGTGAGTCTCCATAGTGGCACTGCAAGCCAGGAGGGCTTTTTTCCTTCAGTGGAACTTTCTCTGATGCAATTACATAGACTGTTTTCTCTTTTGTGTTTCTTATCAAAAATATGTATAATTTTATATATATATATCTGTAAGAACTGCCTTTGCCCCCAGGAGTCAGAGCGGCTTAGTATTTTCTCTGCGTTGTTTACTTTTGTACAGTTAGCAAAACAATGTTCACATCTATGCTTTTGACTCTGCTAATGAAGCTATTATAATGTCAAATAAAATGTCACCTGACTATGCCTAATTAGCATTACAAATTTGGTTGAAGAGATAAATGACCAGATCCTTCAGGGTGCAAATCAGCTCTGCTACAGGCACTTGTGCGAAATTTACAAGGATGGGCCTGCAGACTGGTGAAATGGAGCCCTGGAAAATGCTGCCTTAATGGAATGCAAACCGTGTTTCAGCTGTTAAATGAACCTGCTCTCTCAGGTGTCTCAGGCAATGGGAAAAGTCTGTAAAAACTGCTCTGGTTGGGATACAAAAAGGAAATCAGTAGTTACAGTCTCTGCGGATGGGCAGGAGAAGAGACACATCAGACCATGTAAAGTTTAATATTCCATGAATGGCTTGGTCCAGAGCCCACTGAAAGTCAGTGGAAAGACTGTCAGCATCTGATCCAAAGGCAATTAGTCAGAAATTAAGGATTTGAGGCCTGTTCTTTACAGTAAACAGTGAAGTCAGGTGGTCATGGCTGGTTTATAAAAGAAGAGCAGGTGACATGCAATAAAAAATTAGGCACTCATGGACATAGAAGATGTTTCTGCTAGCAGCACTACGTAAACACATTACTAAAAATGGATAGCAATTAGCATTATTCGAGTAAGGTTTAATTGCCTGTGTAGTTTGAAGAAAAACTGGTGCAGATCACCAGTCTTCAATGGCAGCCTAAAGTCAAACTTCAAGACCTTTAAACTGAATTTCCATGTGAGCTTTAATTGTCATTTTAACTGAAATAGTCAAACTCTACTAATTTCAAAGGGAGGTAAAGAAGGAGTTTGCCTGAGAACTTTAATAAGGGTGGAGCAGAGCTCAAGACACAGCTGAAATCTTGTAAATCTCTGTTCATGATCACTACAAAGTTGTACACATTTCATTTGTCAGAAACCTTCACTATGAAATTACACTCTCAGCAATTACTACTGAATGATTTAACAAATAATTTGTAGAAGTTCTTCATTAAAAAGGAGTAATTGTTGACTTTAAAGAGAGACATTAACAAAAAATATGTAAAAGCATAAACACTGTAATGTCAAAGGCCCTCTACAGAAATGTGGATTCTATGTATTTTTCTTCAACTGCAACCTACATACAAATGGCAAATAAACCTTTCAAAATATAATTAGGAAGGCATTAAATCCAAACATCTCCAAAGTAGCATTCTCTTCCCTCAGTCCCACCACAAAGGAAACATTGATTACTCTTCCTCCCAAACATCTACAGGGGTGTTCTCATGGTGTGCAGACACAATTAGCTGAAACCTAAGCAGAAGTAATGCCTGGTGGCTAAATTTTATGTGTGCTATTGTGTCAGAAAAATTCTGAAGACAGGTTTGCAGTCCTCAATTTGCAATACTCCTCATAGAGAAAAGAGACTACTGCTTTTTCAGGGCTGAATGTTTGTCTTTCAAGCACCTTAGCAGGGAATTTAGCAGCTAATAAATCACAGTGATGATAAGCACTCCTGTCAGTGCATCTGTGGGCTCCTGAAGGTGATGGCTGAAGCACAGATGGTCTCACTCTGAGGAGCACCTCTGTACGCAGGCTAAGTCCAAGCTAGGTTGTCCCAAATAACACCTCTGTTCAGGGAGGAGGAGTGTCTCAGCATGGGAATAGGCTGTTGGACCACACTGACACATCCAGGTGTGCTGCACACAGGACAGGGATCACAGTGCTGGAGCTCCTGAGGACTAATCCTGTGGGTGTGGTTCTTGTAGGAGAGTCCAGCCCTGCACCTGAGAACTCCCAGTCAGGTGGAAACTGCCTTCACCTGCATTGCTGGGTAAAATTGCATCCATTTTTCTGGCCCTGAGGCAGAGTTTCACCTTCTGTGGACTATGTATGCTTGGAGGTCCCAGGGTAATGCCCAGTAATCCTCGGGTCTGGATATTCATCAGTTCAGAGGGTTCTAATACAGGAAGAATTGTTCGGTAGAGTAGCGGAAGAAGTCTTGCGTTTGTGAAACTGCGCATGTGCACTGGGTTTGGCATAAAGACATAGAGATCTTCAAAGAGCCAAACCTGGTGGGTAAGGTGGAGAGCCAGTGCTCACACAATCTTATCCCTGCTGGTATATTCCTGGATACTTGTACTCCCCATTTAGTATCCCAGATATTCTGGGACCCTAACAGCCAGTGCAGGGTATGAGAGAGCTTATTATCAGGTGCCAAAACCAGACCTAGGACAGGGTAAGCTGTGCAAGAGCTCCAATTTATTTTTTGTTTTCTGGGCTGTTTGATGCAGCAGTATGGACACAGATGTTACTGCAAACATCTGTTACTCTCTAGTTGTTTTTCTGCATCTGGTAGATTTCTTTAGTTGATCGTTGAGCCTATCCCACAATACCCATAGTATTGTACTTGGAATGTTATCCTTCTGAAATACCAAAGGTGTTTGCTCCTCCTTGCCCAGGTATGGTCAGGTTGTGTGCTGTCCTTTGTATGTGCACAGAATATGTACTGTGTATACTGAAAAATTCATTTCTTCTCACTCACATTAACACTCAAATTAACTAAAGCTTGCAGAATTTTGCTGCCGGGAGGTGGATCATTGTGTAAAAAATATTTGTACTTCTCCTCAATCTTGGACAAAGAGGACAAGGCAAATCCTTTCTACTCCCATCTATTTGCAGTAAGAGACAAACTGGAGTTAATTTACCTGATAATCTCATAACCTCAGAAAAATCATTTCTTGTGATTCTGTTTGCAGGGACTAGTTTATTAAAACCAGCTTCCCAAACCTATCATGCATAGTGCTTTATTTCCCTCCTGAACTAATCATGTGTTTTAATTAGTAGGCCATGTTTTCCAGCTCAGAACTCAGAAATTCTGCACAGGTTAACTTCTTCTGCACAGAGTAATTTGTCCTTTATCAAAGGGTCATCCCTCTTGTGTCTTGCTGGCAGTACATGATGTGCATAGTGGACATTGATCCATTAATTAGCTTGTTCTTGTGTCTTTGTTAAAAAAAAAAACAACAACAACAAAAAAAAAAAAACACCACCAAATAACGCCACAGGTACCAAACCCAAGAGATAACAAAAAGAACTGAGAACATCTTCAATAACGGCATTCTTTTTTATCAAGCTCTGAATTTAAACTATCTGGAAAACAGATGATGAGTTCATGTAACTGCAGATTAACAAAATGAGGGCTTGCTGCTTATAGCCAGTACATAACTCTTCAGGGTTTGGTTTGGTTTTTTTTTTTCATTTCACCCCTTACATCTTTGTTGGAGAGCCCAGAGTTTTATTTAGTAAAACTAGTGTAAATTGACTCATTATCATATTACTCTGAATTCAAAATGATATTTCTAAGGTCCATACAAGCTGGAGTCTGTTATTATCAGTAAAGTACTTTTAAAACCAAAATTATATTTTTTATCAACTTTGAAAAGGTTTGGTTCCTCACATAATACAGATTGACTACTGAGGATGTAAAAGAAGAATGAACAGACCTAAAGTGTTTAGTAACATAATGATAAAAAGATAAAATCCAGATACCTGTGTAGGGTAATATACAATTTGAGTGGACATGAATGCAGACAAATGCTGACATAAAGTCACAATGAAGATCTCACAGACCAAAAAATGCACTGGAACAGGCATGACATTTTTTGTACAATCTCATGGCTGGAATCAAATGCCAGTGTAAAGTGATGCGACTTCTTTAGGAAAGCTACAGGGAAGACTGTCAAGTTCTCAACTAAAAGCAAAAGTTGGAGTGATATATAACATACTAGCTGAAAGCCTGGTAGAGAATTTTTGTCGGGTAGAGAATTATTTCATAGAATTTCCAGAAATTGCTTGGATTCTTTACCTTCTTTCCTTTCTTATTAGAACTGTAAATAAAAATTTATTTTTAAGACCAGTGGAAGGAGAGGAATGAGAGTAAGGGAAAAGAATGATCAAATAATAAGAACTACTCACCCTAAGAGAACAGAGGAGTTAGCCTCAAATCCTCCCTCCTTTTCTGAAAAATATAAAGCCAAGGGCAATGGTGTTGGGAAACATAATGGGTTAAGTCTACAATAGCATCAATGACGTGGAAAAAATGAGTATGGAATGCTTATTTATCAAATATTTTCCAGCTCAGAAACCACAGTCTGCATATCTTAGCCTCTTGTGCATTCAGTAACTTGTCCTGTTTTGTTGGCAGTACATGATGTGCCCTGATGGTAGACTGTGATCCATTTTATTAGGTTACTCATATGTCTGTAAAAAATCCCCCAACTACACACACACACACACACACACACATACACACACAGAGAAAGAGCTATAATAAAAAGAACTGAGGGGTTTGCTTTATTTTTTCTTACTGTTTACCAAAGAACTTTTCAGCATCCATTTGTATATGGGTCTGACTGAACTCGAGCAGTATGGAAATGCCTTCTCATATCCCTGTTAGGGGTGCAGGGAAATCTTTGCTTGAGAATGCTTTGAAATCCAAAAGGACAAATGGGTAGGAAGAAAAACATATTGTCAGAAACAGGCTCATTAATGACTGCTGCAGTTGAGTCAAACTAGCAGAGGAAGCCGGTGAATCACAGTCCATTTGAGCTGAGTGGGTATAAATTTTCCTGCTGCTCACACAGTTCTATTGATTGGCAGGTGGTTACTTTGAACTAAAGGAGTGTGTAAAAATTAATCAGACTCATTAACTTGTCTCCAGTATATTTCTGATCGTCTTTCACTTTTTTAACCACAGAACCCCCTTCACCTGCAGATGAGTTTAGAAAACTCACTGAGTTCTGATGCTGATGTCACTTTCTCGATCCTTGCAATGAACAACTGGTACAATTTCAGCCTCATCCTATGCCAGGAGGAGTGGAATATCACAGACTTTCTCTTCCTCACACAACAGAGCTCCAAGTTCCACCTGGGGTCCATTATAAACATCACAGCAAACCTCACTTCAACCAGTGACCTTCTGAATTACTTGCAGTTTTACCTGGAGAGCGTCAAAGACGCGACGTCAACCATGGTGATGTTTGGATGTGACATGGAGAAGACGCGGAGGATTTTTGAGATAACCACACAGTTTGGTGTGATGCCTCCAGAGCTGCACTGGATTATTGGGGATTCACAGAATGTGGAAGAGCTGAGGACAGAAGGTTTGCCCCTCGGTCTCATTGCTCACGGCAAGACAACTCAGTCGGTCTTCGAGCATTACGTGCAGGATGCCATGGAGCTGGTAGCCAGGGCTGTGGCAACAGCCACCATGATCCAGCCTGAGCTGGCTCTGATTCCGAGTACAATGAACTGCATGGACACGGATGAAAGGAATATCACTTCAGGCCAGTATTTGTCAAAGTAAGTTTTACTTTTTTTATTTTTTCCCCTTAGGTAATATTTGCTGTATTGCAATAAAAATAATTTTCATCACCCTCCTACCATTTTCTGTGGGTTAGCTATCATGCTGCTAACCCTCCTTCACAAACATGTTTGTTTCAGTATTTCCTCCTACTTCTTTACTTCTGAGCAGATAATGAAATTTTAACTTTGCCACAATGGGAGAGAAGCCAGAACTCCAAGATTCTGGTAGAAGACACTGTTCCACAGAAGCAGAGATCACACTGTAAACATAGGCTATTACAGACTGTGCTCAGAAACTTGTATTTATATTTATTCATGTAAGGTGGGCTACTGTCAAATTCTCTGAGATTTTGGGTGTACAAAACACAGACTATCTAAGCCCTCAGACAGTATGAACATATGTAGTGGCCCGTGATAGTATGCTTCCATGGAAAAGAGAAGAAAAAGATGCACCTTCATATCCTCAGAGGGTTTCTTCTGGTGAGAGCACTCAACACACCAGAAGTACAAAGTCGTGTCTCTGCTGCATGTCACTATATAGAAGTT
Organism: Illadopsis cleaveri; assembly: GCA_013399915.1. NCBI lineage: Eukaryota > Metazoa > Chordata > Aves > Passeriformes > Timaliidae > Illadopsis > Illadopsis cleaveri. Next base: position 9,163 of record VXBB01001131.1, on the reverse strand, counting down.
ATTCCCAAAACTACTTGGGTGTTGCTGTCTAGAAATATTATAATTTTTAACATATGAGTAGAAAACTTGCACAGTTCTTTTTGAAAACAAGCAAAAATATCTTGGATAACTACATAAATTCATCACTTAATCTACATCCAGCAATTATTGCTTGTTTTGTCCCATTACATCTGGTTTTCAACTTAAAGATCTTGTTGGACGGAGTTAGGATAAAAGTTCTTGAGGCTTTTTGTGTTTAACTTTTTTTGGAAAACATAACTTTTTCTTGGATATGTCTGCACAATAATGTATTAACAGCCCTGCTCAAAACACAACCATTTGAGACCCCAACACTTCCTTAGTCCACTCATCCTTTCAGAGTCAAAAACTCTATACTTCCAAAGGGTGACTAAGGGCTTAGGAAATAAACACTGGACCAACTCGCAATACCTCAGTGACTTGAGATGTATATTCTGCCTCATTATCATGGATATTTTAACTACATCATAACTGAAAAGTAAAAGCAGGAGGCTTCTTAGAGTAACAAGACAACAGCACTTTTCTGAATAGGCTTTTTGAGGTTTGAAGAAGGGATAAAGGAAAATGAAAGTAAACACTTAAGTATATTAATGAAAAATAATTCATCGTCATTGCTCTCTACAGGGAACCATTAGCTTTTGTTATATTTTGGGAGACAATATGCAATTTCACATCTGTGAAATTTCTTTTCCCTTCACATTGGTAAAGTTATCATGGAAATGAAAGAAAGGATTGTGTGCTTCGCCTTGTTTTTTCCTATACATTTGCTTGTGAACCCTATTAAACAGAACATAACAGGTTAGAGAAACTCTTGTTCTAAATCAATGCAGCTGTTTTTGCAGTGTATGAACAAGACAGATACCTGATGGCCAGAACTGATGTATTTGCGTCAGCAGCATCACTATTAACTCTGAGTGGTGCCAGTTATTTCGCAGGTGTGACATGCTGATGAGCGGCTTCACTGAGACCAACCTTGCCCATCTCACCAGGGCTTTCAGGCTTTTTTAGCCGCCAAAGATGAAACTTTTGTCTGGTGCTTAACTGCTTGTTGACTAATGAGTGTGTTTTTCTGTCTGAATGAACCCATCTGTCTTGATGTGAAGCCTTGGTGCTGCTGTGGATTGGGATGGAGAAGGGGATGATGGAGAAGAAGCACTGTACAGACCTCCACCTCCCCTCTCTGCAAAGGGTGGATGAATAGCAGCCCCACTCTCTGGCACAGCCAGAGCTGCTTCTGCCAACACTGATCTCATACCTTGGCTGTGCAGACATTTAAGTGCACCCAGAAGCAGAATAATGATCTACTTGCATGGCAAAGCATGCTTATATCTATGTGGATATGGGTATAGATGTACAACCCTCTGAAGATTTTACTGTCCATCATTCCTCTTATAATGAGATTGAGTCCCTCATCTATTCTTGCCTTCTCATGGGAACATCCTTGTTGATGGAACAAGACATTAAAATTTCAAAGTCTCGTCTTATAGATTTAAGTAGTCTTACAGCTTTAACTCACCTTCTTGGGTATTTCATCAGCCTGCTATTTCATAGAGCCATAAAATCACAGAATGATTTGTGTTGCAAGGGACTTTAAACATCATCTCATTCAACCCCCTCCTATGGGTAGGGACACCTTTCACTGTCTCAGGTTGCTCCCACCCCTGCCCAGCCTGGTCTTGAACACTTCCAGGGATGGGGCAGCCATAGCTTTCTCTGGGCACCCTGTGCAAGGACCTCCCCACCCTCACAGGAAAGAATTTATTCCCAGTATCCCACCTAACCCTGCCCTCTGTCAGTTTGAAGCAATTCCCTCTTGTCCTATCAGTAAGAAGTCTCTCCAGCTCTGTTAGAGTCCCTTCAGGTACTGCAAGGCTACTAAAAGTTCTCCCCAGAATCTTCTCTTTTTCCCTGCCAATTCTAGTTCTTGCCTCCAGTGAGCTTCCCAAAAAGAGAGGTGGAATGACCCAATTATCAAGCTTGAGAGAAAATAATTTCATTAAGTCATTCTTAAATATACTACAAAGATACTTCTACTGAAGAGTGATAGTACTATGAAAGATCTAAGGAGCAGTTCTTGTAACAAAGCACATGAGAAACAAAGCTGAAATGAGCAAATGACAAGCTTTGGACTCGTTCAAACTGAAGTGACTCTGATAAAGCTCTGATGCAGTTGTCACAGACTATCAGTGTGGACTTTAGCTCCCATATATTGACACAGGTTTAAGAAAATTCATTCAGCTGTCAGACTTGAGGATCTCACCGTTCACCTTCTGAAATTTTTGCAGGCTGTCTTTCCATACAGATCTGTCATTAGCCCTTCTAGAACAGCACTGCTCAGATACTGCCAGCATGTCTGTGCAGTACTCAGCACTTGTAATTCCCAGAGATTCACCCTGAAGATTTCTAGCTGAAGAAGCATAGCCAGAGCTTCTTATCTGGTTCCTAAAGTTATCAAGTAAAGGAGTTTTCACTTGAAGTGGCTGGCATGAGATTCACTGGTGCTGCTCACAGTGCATGCAAATGCTCAGCAGCTGCAGCTGCTTGTGTATGAAACAAAGTGTTGTTAAAATGCTTCTCCAGCATGGTTCCCATCATTTATTTTGATTCATGTTCTGTCACTACAAAAAATACAGAACATGCAAATCAGTTGCAAAGGTAAGCCACTAGCTCAATGAGGTGGTGAAGTTGTACATTTAAATGCTGCTAAATGTCTCTCAGGTATCCGCTTCTAACACAACCACAGGACAGGTACTAAGGGCTCGTTCTGTCCTCCTGGGTGTGCTTACTTCCATTGTGAGAGTCAGGGAACACTGTGCATTAATTCCACATTAATTCTCATTCCACCTTCAGAAAATGAATGTAATGCATTATTCCATAGCTTCAGTTACTCCCAAAGCACCTGCTTTGCAGCATTATCATGCCCAGGTTGTGCTATATTAGCAACATGGGGCCAAATTCATGAGAACTTTGCAAGCTTATTCCACCTGAGGACTTGTCTCCCTCAGTTTTTGCCATTTTTGTGAACTGCTAACAGTGTTTTGTGCACAGCTCCTAAAGAAATTTTCATGCAGGCCCATCTACCCATGTGGAATGGTTTGACTGTTGCTGTTGCAGTGATGACTTTGGCCTGTACACCCAGCAAAGCTTGTAAAGAAATTGCACATTTTTTTACAGAGACTGAAGGAGATAAGAAAGAGATAAAACTCAAACAAGTTATGAGCACATAAACCTTCCTTTAGTGCTAAAGATTGCCTGCTCCCATCAACTTTGTCTTGATAGTGTTTACAAACACAAACAGGGAAGTTACACCATCAGATAGGAAGCGTGGATTAGGAGGAAAGGAGTGGGCAAACAGTGGCAGATACCACTGATTAGTGGAGCTATAGTGTCCTTTAACATTGAACTAAATGGTAAAGGATTTAAAAAATGAAAACTACCTTTATAGTTCATATACTTTTATTTTTATAAACACCTGTCTGCCTTTTTAGGCGTGACTTCCAGACCCAGGCTAAAACACGTACAGATCATCTGCTTTTGAGAGCATTGTCTGTATCATCTTTCTCCAAACTCAGCGTACTCAAAAGAGACTGAGCAATGACAGTGAAGCTGCCACAGAGAAGGCTATCACACACACAGCCACACTCAAAACTAAAGCATTTACTTCTATAAATTTACCTTTGCAAAGGGCTAAAATTGATATGACCTTGAGACTTAACCAGTGCAGAGGTTTAACTGCTGAAACCCCATCAAAATCATCAAAAGTCATCAAAACAAAGTGTAGAGACCAGACAGAAGTATGCATGTACACACACTTGCAATTAATTAATCCTTTTCAAATCAATGTAAGGATTTTTCTTATCCTCTGTAACTATTGATAAACAGTTAACCCTACTTAAAAGTTTATGTCTTCCTTATTGAGGCTAGAGTGAAAGCCTTTACACTGCTTCCAACAGTTACTTTTGTCCAGTTCTCAGGACTAATGTGAAGTGCTATATTCTGCTACAACAGCTGAGTAGTCTGTCTTCTGAATGCGTCTTACTGAAAAAAAAATGCACGAGTGGCCTTGCACCATATTAGCAGCAATTTAACTCAGTTGTTTTTAATGGAACCACTGTTGTAAGTCTTGTGCAATCCCTGCCAAATGCATAGCAGCTTCATTATTAGCAGCGTGCACTTCAGCTGGTCATGGTGCTCACACTAAAAAGGATTTTCTCCTTCAAACACTTAATTCCTGCTGAGTTCCCAGCTCCTTTATCCATGTGGGTTTTAGCCTCTTTGATGATGGCTCGCCAGAAGCTGAATTCCACAGTCAGGCAGGACAATGGCTAGCAAGCACTGCCTTCCAATACAAAGGAAATAAGCAACATTATTGTCAGTATCTGGAATAGTAAAAGCCCAGAATTCTCAATGCAAAATGTGCAGTGCAAAACTGGCACACTTCATGAGATCTGCCTCAATGGCAGCATTGCATTTTTAAGAATATTACTTTTGCACATTTTTTTAAAAACTGCATTTTCTGGTGTTTATTTTTGTAAGAATTAAAATTGACTGTTGTAGAGCAACCATCTTTCACTTTCTTCCCTTACTTTATTCTGAAGTGTCTAAGAGTGATTTACCAATGCCAAATTTGCATTTTTGAATCCAGATTGGTTCACTTGAGAGTGCTTGAAAGCTGTTGACAGCATTTCAGTAGCCCCTCTTATGTAAGCTAGATCTTACTGAGATTATAGCGTTTTTCTTGGAAGGACATTTCATACATAATTTCCACTCTTCCATTTTCATATATATTTTTATCAAGGAAAGTGACAGTGGATCTGGTGAGTTCAGCTTAGAACTAACCTGTGTTTCATCAGTTTGTAAGGCAAAGGTAAATAAAAAAATTACTGTTCTTGTACTCATTTTTCCTAGTAAGCAAAAATATACATCTTTCCCTAGAAGTTTTCATTTGCATTAGATATTTAGGGGAGCATCCCTATATAATTTAGTCATAAATTATGTGGCTGGTTGATTATGCCATAGGATCTATGTGCTATTAATGGTCCAGGTGTTCAACAACATCCCCATCTACTCTCTTCAACATCAATTCAAGGTTCAGCTGTCTGCTTCTGATCACCCTGCTTTCTCCCTCCAACAGGTTTTTAGCCAACACAACTTTTGATGGTCTCAGTGGCCACATTAGGGTGAAGGGCTCATCTATAGTCAGCTCAGAAAATAACTTCTTCATCTGGAATCTGCAGCATGACCCTGTTGGGAACCCAATGTGGACACGCCTGGGGAGCTGGCAAGAAGGGAAGATCATAATGGACTATGGAATATGGCCAGAACAGGCACAGAGACATAAAAGTCACATGCAACACCCCACACGGCTGCACCTGAGGGTGGTGACTTTGATTGAACATCCTTTTGTCTTCACAAGGGATGTAGATGATGAAGGTCTTTGCCCAGCAGGTCAGCTGTGCCTGGACCCATTGACCAATGATTCAGGTGTGCTGGACAACCTGTTTGAAACCCTCCAAGGGGGCAATGGCACTGTTCCCATTGAGCTGAAGAAGTGCTGCTATGGCTACTGCATCGACCTGCTGGAGAAGCTGGCTGAGGATATGAATTTTGACTTTGACTTGTACATTGTAGGGGATGGAAAATACGGTGCCTGGAAGAATGGCCACTGGACAGGGCTGGTGGGAGATCTTCTTGCTGGTAAAGCTCACATGGCAGTGACATCATTCAGCATCAACACTGCGCGAAGCCAAGTGATTGATTTCACCAGCCCTTTCTTTTCAACCAGCTTGGGGATCCTGGTGAGGACCAAAGACACTGCAGCTCCTATTGGAGCCTTTATGTGGCCACTTCACTGGACTATGTGGCTGGGGATATTTGTTGCTCTTCACATCACAGCTATATTCCTCACCTTGTATGAGTGGAAAAGTCCTTTTGGAATGACCCCTAAGGGAAGGAACAGGAACAAAATCTTCTCCTTCTCCTCTGCCCTCAATGTCTGCTACGCAATTCTGTTTGGAAGAACAGCTGCCATCAAACCCCCAAAGTGCTGGACTGGAAGGTTTTTAATGAATCTCTGGGCTATTTTCTGCTTGTTTTGTCTGTCAACGTACACAGCCAACCTAGCTGCTGTCATGGTGGGAGAGAAGATCTATGAAGAACTTTCTGGAATACATGACCCAAAGGTAAAGCATGTCTGTTGTTATTAACTCAGCCTTTTCTTCTCTCCACTCAAAATTCACTGCTGCATAGTTTATGATTTCTAACAGAATCAGAAAGTGATCTTTGTGTAAAACAGTGGTTGCAATTACTTACAACCTCATGGCATTTAAGGAGGAGAGTTCAGTGAGATAGGGCCTTTAAACACCCATAACAGGTGTTTAAAGGTGTAGGGGGAAGGATTTAAAAGATTGAAGGTGAAGGGAAAGGTGAAGTAGTCTCGTGTTGTCCACTGCAGAGAAGAATAGTGGGTTCTACATGCAGATTAAGCGTTTAAGTTCAGTTCCAAGTTCTCTTTGATAGGAGTTGTTTAAATCAGTTGGATGATTCAAGTCATCCTGAGATCTACTCAAACACAACAACTGCACAGAACAACACAAAACCCTTGATCCTCTCTAGGTAGGATATTTCAAGTATTTCATTCTTCATAATGCAGCTGGCAAAGGCGTTGCTGACAAAATTCTCCATGAATGCTAAATGAAATGTAGCAGAACTGAAATATTTTGAAAAACCCTGCCTTATTCATCAAAACAGTGGAACAAGTAGTCAGGCATTTGATCTGCAGTGTTTTTTCTGCTGGGGAGTTGAGAAGATGGGCAGTGTTGTAGACAACCCAGCTGCAAAGAGTTCGGACTTCCCAGAACTTCCTCCACCTGCTCTCTCCCCCTTCCCAAGGAGTCTTCAGTTGGAATGTAAGTCCTGTCATTTTATAAGACTATGCTTAATTTATTTGCCACTAAGTAGGGATCAGGAAAGCAAGGGGTAGAATGGCTTGTAGAGAGAATAGATAGCTGCAGGTAACACCAAAGCATCCTCTGCACTCGAGAGTCACTGCAGGGGGCACGATGGCGAAAGCAGATTTCTCTTGATCATGTGGCACTTTCTGTAGTGAAGGTGTGATCCTGTGGTGGTTTTATGTTCGCTGATTGAGAGATAGGATTTTGGGAGGAAAAAAAAAGGTGAAACAGGCTTAACTTAGAAGTAAAAAGATAGTTTATTAACGCACAATAAGAAAAAAAAAAAAGAAAATGAAACTTTTAAAACTTTTTTTTCTCACAAGTATTTACTTTCTTACAAACCACATAGAGACAAAACTTATGACATTCAGTCAGTTTTATTATTTAATTATAGTTTTTTATCAATTTTTCAGGAGAGGAGTTTTTTGTTTTACTATGGAATTTTGTGTCACTGACAACTTAGAGAAGTTTTTTTGTGGTCGGAACTCTCACAGAAACAGCTGTCTGGGGGAAAATTTGCTTCTATGTGGTTTTTTTCCATTAGCAGTTGCTTAAGCTGCTTATGGGTTGTGGAACTCAGG
>VXBB01001130.1:5834-32517 GCA_013399915.1 Illadopsis cleaveri | reverse complement strand
CCCAGCCAGTCACAAATTCACAAATAGTGCAACTCACCAATACTGCATCTAAAATTTGTCTGATTTACAAAAAGCACTTTACCTATTACATATTATTTTGAATAATGACTTTTTTTTACTTACGGTATCTGATAATGAATTTGATCATTTTCATAGCACTGATTCAAGACTGGTTTTGCAGTTATACTAGATTAGGCGTCAATTTTTCAGATTTGTGAGCAGATCTTTGAAATACTAAAGCTGTAGATGAAATTAACGGTGTTGGAGGTAACACCAAATTTCAGCTCTCACCCACCATCAGGTATGATTTTTGTGAGCACTAACTTGTTCACTTCATTTTAAACTATCTGAGTGGGGGGTTTCTATGCTTCCATTAACAGTACTGATTTTTTGAGGGATTTTTTCCTTTCATTATATAAGAAGAACTCCCATGATTATTTTCAGTGTGAGATCTGTAGGGACAAGTGACAGTAGTAAGTGTAGTTCCATCAGTATATCAACCTATGCAGCTGTTTCTATGTGCCACCACACAGAAGAGCAAATGGCCTTTTTATCCAGCTTAAAGTTGAACCAGGCTGCACATCTAAATATATTTTGGTTTTATTTCCTCAGGCTGTCAGCTTCAGAGGATGAACCGAGACAAACAAAAAGGGACCAGCACTAGTGGTAGCCTGTTACATTACAAAATACATACCTGATACACAAGACCTCGTAAAAGGAATGTCATCAATGCAAGAGATTGTCAGCTAAATAGCATTGAAATTGCTAATTTGGCAGACATATGGTTTTAATGAGGCTGGAAGAAAAATGCTTTCCTACTGGTGTAGTTGAAAACTATGAGCTGAAAAACAATTACTTAATCTGAAATGAGATTTGTTACATAGATCCAAATAAAACCATGGCTAAAGGGTTTCCACTTCTTTACCCTCTGCTAGTTCTCTTACATCAGCCTTATTATAATAGAAAAAATCAGAATGTCAGGATAATTATCAAATTCCAAGGCCTTGGAAAATGTCTTTCTTCGTCTGATATCACTGATTTTAATTTCAGTTCTTGGGTTTGCTTCCTTCTCTGATAAACAATACTCTATTTGCTGAATGAGACCTTTCCTTGTCTTTTCAAATTCCAGAGAATTTTTGCTAATTATAGCATTCCCAGTGCAGAGAGATGTGTTTGCACTCTCCAGACTAGAAGTTCAGCCTGAAAGAGGAGAAAACAGGAAAAGAGAAGGGGGGCAAAGGGGCTGTGTGAAAGAAAGAAAAAGATGAAAAATGCTCACAGTGTAGGGCCAAGCCACCATTCCAGCAGAAGGCTCTGTGAGAAATACTTCTCCCCAGTGTGAGTGATGCACCCTGATGATAAAATAAAGCTCTTGGAGCCATACAAATTCCAAAAGCTTATGCTGTCTGCCTTTGATCCAGACATCCAATAAAATCTTTTGCAAATAATTGAACAATTTCACTTCAACAATTGATCTGCTTGGTGGATAAGGAATTGGCTGGATGCTCACGCACAAGGAGTTGTGGTCAGCCAAGCAGAGACCAGTTAAAAGTGGTGTGGGGGATATTTGAACTATCACTGTTTAGCATCTCTGTTGTCAATGTGGACAGTGGGATGAAAGGCACCCTCAGTGAGTTGTCTAAAAACACCAAGCTCTGTGCTGCGCTGGGCCTGCTGGAGGGCAGGGATGCCATCCAGAGGGACAATGACAGCCTGGAGAGGCTTGGGAGAACCTCAGGGAGTTCAGCAGTGCCAAGAGCAAGGTCCTGCACCTGGGCTGGGGCAATGGCCAGCACAAACACAGGCTGGGCTGAGAATGGACTGAGAACAGCCCTGAGGAGAAGGAATTGGGGTGTTGGTTGACATGAAGCTCAACAGGACCTGGCCATGGGCACTCACAGCCCAGAAAGCCAAATGTGCCCTGGGCTGCATGCAGAGCACCGTGGGCAGCAGGGCAAGGGAGGGGATCCTGCCCCTGTGCTCTGCTCTGCTGAGATCCCACCTCCAGCTCTGCATCCAGCTCTGAGGCAAGAACAGAATGTGAACCTGTTGGAGCAAGGCCACAGTGATCAGGGAGCTGCAACACCTCTCTTATGGAGACAGGCTGAGAAAAATGGGCTTGTCTAGCCTGGAGAAGAGAAAGTCCCAGGGAGATCTCATTGTGGCCTTCCAGTATCTAAAGGGGCCTGAATGCAGTTTTGTTACATGGGAATGCAGTGATAGGACAAGGGGGAATGACTTTAAATAAAAGAAAATAGATTTTGATTAGATATTAGGAAGAAATTTGTCTTAGATATTAGGAAGAAATTCTTCGTGTGAATGGGAGAAGACACTGGAAGACAGCCTGGAGCAGCTATGGCAAACCCATCCCTGGAAATGCCCAAGGCCAGGTTGGATGGGGCTCTGAGCAGCCTGTTTTAGTGAAAGGTATCCCTGCCCAAGGCAGAGACTTTGGAACAAGATGATCCTTAAGGTCACTTTCAACCCAGGCCATTTTATGATTCCATGAAATGCAACCTGAACCAGTCCTTGTTTTCTTGAATATTATGATCAAAGAAGTGTTACCCCTTTTTACAGTATGAGATGAAAAAAGATTAAATATTCTTGTCAATAGAAATAACATCTTAAAAGGCTGGTGTCGGTGATCTTTAGGCTGTCTTGTGATCTTTTAAGAAATCTTGTGAGAAAATGAGGAAATCATTGAACACTCATAAAATGATAAGGTCTACAGGGCAGAAGTTCCTCCTGCCTGCTTTGACAGGGGACTAGAATGCCAGAGCAATTAAAAAAAACTCCAGAACAGCAAAAGAGGATGTGTACAACCACTTTCCCTGACAGAATACTGCCAGAGAAAAAAGATCAGCAACAGGGATTAGAACTTTGATGAGGCTCAGACAATCGCTCTGTTAGGAAAGAGGCACTGAAAGTTGGTTCCAGGCAATACTGAACTAGAAAGTCAACTTAAAGAGAATAAAAAACAATTATCCACCTCCTGCTGTCACCTCACCCATGTAAAAACACCTGGCACAACCCTCCAACTCCTTCTAAGCTCAGAGAGTTTTGCACAAGCAGCATAAATGTGTCATCCTTTTTTTGTGATGACAAATTGGTGTTTAGCCAGCTAGCACTACCCAGCAGGCTTTTGCAGCAATCTTTTCATATTTTCACCTTTATTTCAAGTGATTTATCCCATTTATTATGTTCCTTTTGAGCTATAAGTTAAGAAATTAATAAAAAGAACATATTATACCTAGGACGGACCTCTGACCTCATGTATGCAATTTTATCAGAATAACTAGAATAGTACTAGCTAGGATAGTTTAAATATTTCAATAATTAGAATTCAGTAGACGGAATGATTCACTAAATAGTTTAATAGTTGGAAGAACAATTCAATAATTCCGTAGGAAGGATAAATAGAAAATTAAAGTAACTTTTACTTTCAGTACATGCAGCTATGCATGGTCAGGTCCAGCAGTGCACATTATTTTGAAGCTCTTGATGTGACTGAGCTAAGCAAGAGCTCCAAACAGGAAAAGCAGCTGCTAAAACTCTTACAGATAAATGGCATTTGTTCAAGGGATCCACTGCACTGATGGGGCCCTGGACTGTGATTTTCTGACACGTGGCAGGTCCTGGCTGCAAAGAACTGTGTTAAAGAGGAAAAAAGGCAAAACACCAGCAATAAAAACAAAAGAGAAAGAATGGTAAGAAAAAAAGTAAAAGTACTCTTTTTGGATATAATTTATATTGATACTTCTAGGTATAGTTAGAAAGAATAAATAGAATGGCACTAGCCCTAGGGAAAAGAAGAATTTTGTATATTAAAAAGTAAATTAATGATGCTACAACACCACAGGTATTGCAGTAGCTGTATCTCTTAGAAAAAATAATTTTAATGTCGTACATATTTCTGCTGTTACAAATGCACCTTATTTATAATGTTCTATGGATTTTAATTGCATCCCTCTAGCTCAGTGCTTTTCCTGGACTTAAAAATTGCAATTTTTCTGTATCTTTCCTCAAGTGCAACACAAGCCTAAAGCAAATGTCCTGTTTCTATGGGCTCCTTCAGCACGTGCAAGCATAACACACTAACTTCAACATAAGAAAAATCTTCTTGTCAGGTTCTGTGGGTGACTTTACCACAGCCTTCTCAACAGCCTGAAGGAAGCAGTGCACCCATTCCACGGCCAAAGCTGAGCCTGACATTCCACTGTCTTTGCCCAAAAGTAATTTCCTGCTTTGTTTCATCCAAGCTGATTTTTGAGGGGCCAATTTTCAATGTGGCGCTTCAAAAGAATAAAAATTATCTCCTACACGTATAGCTGTTTTCTCTTTTTCTCCATTGTTTTTCTCTATTCTGATAAGAAAACTAATTAAAATAGCTGATTCCTTCAAAAAAGAAGAGCTGGAAAGTTTTAAATACAATGAACTCCACTAATTGCAAGCCGTGAAGTCAAAATCATTTTTGAAATGTGTTAAAAGAGCAAAAGGGTTGATTTTAGTTCTTAAACCAACATAAAGCAGCCATAGATGCAAGATGGTAAATCTGAATAAAACATCAGCATGGCCCTGACCCTATGCAATATTGTCCACTGAGCTAAAGAAAAACATGCTTTTCTTGAGAAAACAACATTTTCTGCTGTATTAAGTATAGCAACATAGTTAAAGAGCAATATTCCAGACAAAGATGGCATAATACAGAGTTTTTAGAACATAAAACCCAAGAAAAATAAAAGTTTAGACACAGAGTTCAATGCTCTTTGCCACACTTAAAAAAATTCTTTATATGTTATGCAGAATAAATATTAAAATGCTGCCTAAAAAAAAAAAAGTTACTGGAAGGAAAATTTTCTTCTCACTCTCCAAAAATGTCAGGCAACCTGTTGTGGCCTGTGCACAGTCTGTAACACACAATCACTAATGGCTGGTGAATGGTTCCATATTCTCACTAATTTTTTGCCAAGTATCAAAGAAATTACTGAACTGAAAAGAAAGAGATTAAACTAAAAATTAACTTCATCCATCACTCTTTATGAGCCATGAAAAAAGTCTTCAGAGGGAATAAATCTTTGTATGAGAGACTACTGCTGTTGAGAACTTTCCGTGCTTGAAAAGCATAAATACCTTAAAGCTTGTCAGCTGTTCTGTTGACATTTTGCTCTTTTGATTAAATTTCCTGTGCTGTTGTGTATAATATGAAATGATGGCAAGTTGCTGTTGCATTTCAAAAATACCTTTGCTGTATAAACACTGTAGCAGTCTATTTAAATTCTTAGATATATTATTACTGGCCTGGAGCTCTTCAGAGTAGCAGTAATAGGCTTGAGAAACATGTTTATTAGCACTGCTAACATACAGCAGTAATTAGCAATTACAGCACTCTCCTCAGGCTCAAAGTGTTCTAGGAGTCTCAAGGAAGATCTTTTTCTTTCAAAGCACAAAGAGGAGTTCAATCTTTTTCTTATTTGTAAATGACATGACACACAAGATTAGAGTTAGATAAACAGGGGGTGTCTACAAACATAGACTAAAGGGATTTGCCAAGGCCACAGCTGAAATCACCAGGACAGTGGGGTCTGAATTCCATTTTCAGTTCCAGTGTCAGGAGTGATTTTAAAGAATAAAAACAAATAAATAAACAAAAAAGCAAGCATTATTTTTCTTATCCTCTTGACCAGAAATCTTCATGCATGCAGTTAAGCTAAGCATTCTTCTTGGCTTGTGTGATCCATAAATCTGACAATCACAGCAGATATTCTGAATCTTTACCTGCACACAGAAACTTTATTCTCGGTGAAAAGCCACAGATTTTTGAACAACAGCGATTCTTGACGGAAAAGGCACCCTAAGGATTTATTTCCATGGTTGTCAAAGAAGACAGAGCAGTTTCCTAAGAAGAACACAGCTAATCCTGCTTTCAGAAGAGCAATTCACACCTCATCCCCCTCACTTTGTCGGAGCTTCATTGGGACGTGTTTAGCAGAGTGAAATGGGCTGAATTCACAACTTCAGTGACTGCAGAGCCTGGCCTGTAACATCCTGTGCATCTCCAGCTCTCACTGAGGTCGGGACCAGCCCAGATTCTTTCGAGTTGCTGAGCATCTAGCGAGAGGAAAACTTTCACAGAGCATCACCATCCACAGTTTCGGCAGGACTGATACTGACTGTGTGAAACATCCATGGAAGCACTAAAATTCAACTTTTCTCAACTGAAACATAAAGAGTTAGAGGGCTTTGGTCCCTTTCCAAACAAGAACTCCACTCTTTGTACACACTATTAATTTCTTTCCCCTCGAACCCAAAGGAAAAGTTTACTATAAAGACAAATATTTGTTTAATGAGGCTACAAGATTAAACTTAATGATTTATCTAAAAATAGGTGCAGGCTTTTGGTGCTTACTATCAAAAGAGAAGTGGGGAAATGTTCTTTAGCAGTAGGTTGTTTTGCACAAAGTTGTAAAATTAACTTTAGCCAAAGAAATTGAGTTTTCTAACTGCATTTGGCTACAAGTGTCTCAATATACAAAAGCATGTGAAGAACATCTGTTTTGGTTTTTTTTTTGTTTGTTTTTTTTTTTTTAACAGTACTGCTCCTGGCTTGTTTAAACCCAAAATTAATGACAAAACAGGTGCCCTTCTGTGCCTCTGGCCTCTGCTCAGGGTTTCCCAGGCCAACATAACCTAGCAGCGGCCACAGGATAAGTCCTTCAGACATTTTAAGATGCTCAGGACTGTGGTGACACAACATAAATGCTTGACAAAGCTAGTCTGGGATTTTGCATAAACTTCAAGGAAACCATGACTTTACTGGGATAACAAATCTGGTTTTGTCAGTGCTCAAAAGAAACTGTTTCTGAATTACATCTCCTGGCAGAAAAATGCCCCAAAGCAAAACTACTGCTCACTTCACATCCAGATGGAAGAAATATGGTTGTGGACAAAGGGATGGCTGTTGTAAACTGATTTGTGAGAAAAGCATACTTGAAACTAAACTGTCTGAATAATCTAATTTTATTCACTATTTTGAACCCATGTCCTAGAACTAGGTATCTCACATTACACCAGGGCTTGCAGGTGACTGAGGTAAGAGGGAAGTACTGTGCTAAAAAAATATATATATAAAAGATTAATATATATATATATAACTGTTTCACAAACTACAGTAGTAAATTACAGATATTTTCAGCAATTTCTCCTCCCACCTTCTTTTAGCAGTCAAGTTTGAGTGGGGATGACAAACACATCTGAACAAAACCTCAGGAACGACAGAATCAGCACTTGGTGACACTGTTCCTCCCTTCGTATACCAGGAGGCTTTGTGGTGATCCATTTCTGACATTTTCAGCAATAAAGAAGAAAGAAAAAGATGCTGCCAGCAGCCCTTTGCAAACTTTCAATTGATGGCTGAGAATGACAAGGGGTGACCTCTAACTCTTGTGTCTGACAGGCAACTCTCCAGTTAGGAGGGGCAAGACTCACTCCTGTCAAGCACAAATGAGGAAGGATTGGAAAGAAAGAGGCTGCTCTGTGTCAGCTTTAGAGTCCTTTCTGCTGCTGTGTGTCAGCTTTGGAGTCCTCTCTCTGCCTTTCTGTGGCTGCTGAAGAGCCTGGATTTGCCAGCACTTCCAGCCAAGAAGCTTTATCTGGAGGGAGCACTAAAACTTGAGCCTGCACGCTCACTCAGGTGTGATTCCCCTGCACAAAAAGAGTAAAGGGTCCTCTTGAGTTTAGGAGATAGAATGTGCTCTAGTGCACAGAGCCAGGTCCATGCAGGAATTTTCTCTTCCTCCCAAGATTTAACAAAGCAGCAGTCCAACTGAGATGTTACAGGAAAGGGCAGTTGCACATTCATCAAAATATCAGCAGTTCAGTGGTTTTGCTGTATTTGAATTCAGTAAATTCTGCCACAACCTGCAGTGCAACAAGAGAAGCAGATGGACACAATTAATTTATGGAAGAACTTCACAAAAGAAGTGGAATGAGATATGTTGGGTGCCATTTTTCCATCGAACGCTGAAAAATCTTTCAATTCCAGCATCTTAGTCCCCTGTTACCTTCTCAAAGGTGCTTCTAGTTTCAAAGTAATAAAAAAGAAATTTTCTTAGCATTTTAAAAAATTTTCATGAAAAAATTATACAACATAGTGTTTGAATCGTTTTAAGTGTGTCCTGGTAGATGTCACTGTCTATTGTTCTTTAATTAATAATTTTGCTTTTATGCTACACTCAACAAGCGTCTTACTACTAGCAGAGACAAAGAGAGAAGTAAAGAATGGTGACAAAGAAATCAGAAAAAGAAATAGAAGGAAAAAATATCTGCTTTCCAGTATAAATTTTTACTTTGTGCCACACTATTTAGCTCACTATATAAACACTATAAAAATAAATTATGTCATGTTCTTCAGCAGTAAACAGCAGCGAGAAGGGAAAACTTCTTACCATCAATTCAGTCAGACCAGAAGAAAATAGAAAATGGGGACTGTGCTCTGCACAGGTGATTTTTGTTTCACAGAGAGAAAAACTAGGCATAAAACTGCATAGTATGTGCCTAGCTCCAACAATGCATCTGCCACATAAACTTGGCTTCAGCTGGAGCAGAATAAATTAAAGAACAGAATGTTTGGAAAGCATCATCTCAGAAAAAAAAAAATCTGATCATAATAGAGTATTGTAGCTGCCTGTAGGAAAATAGAAATAATTCATCTGAATAACAGGCATTCTGGCAATAAAACACAAAGTTTCTCAAAATTATATGCTGCTTAGTTGATATTTATCCTGCAAATTATCCTTGTGTAACAAAATTTTAATCCATCCAGTTGATAGATACAAATTAATTACATTATTGATGTCTTTATTGGTTAGATTAAGATTTATTTAAGGGTATCAGTGTATTAACTTTTAATGTATTTGTGTTTTAATCTTTTATCATATTCAGCAGCAATGCAGTTTATGAACTTAAAAACTGAAAAAGCAAATCCTGTATGCTGCTGTTCCTTTAGTACCAGCTCACTTGGTTCCACAACAGTTTTTGGTTTTAAATAAACATCTCTTCAGAAAATCCAAGCAGCAGTAAATTATTTGTTTCACTAGACTTTTATAAGACAAAGATTTTCCATCCCATTGTATTAACACACACTCTAAACTGAAGCTCTGTTTTTAGGATAAGTGACAAGAAGAGAAAGTAAAAATATGTGAACTATCAAAATATCATAATACTGAATCATAAATGAGTTGAAATTCTGAAAACAACAAAAAAATCCAAACAAGAAAACCCCAGAAATTTCTTCCAGAACAAGCCTGTGTGGGATGTTGATATTTGTGAGAATCAAGCCTAGAGCTGCTTTAATATTTGCATCCACATTCTCATTAGACAGAGCAGAAATCCAATTTTGAACAACCAATCCTCCCCTGCTCAATTCCAGCAAAAAAAATTAGAAGTCATGGAGAAACCTTTGAAACAGCCCACTTCCATAAAATCCCTCAGGTATTTTTTTTCCAGGAAAAAAGTGATGATAGTGAGCTTCCTTTCCCATATCATCACCTGCTGTGCCTGTTCCTGTGTTGGAGAGGGCAGAGAGGGTGATTTCCCAGGAGCACAGGACTGTGCTGGAGCATTACACAGCTGAATGCAGGGGGAGAGGGGGCCATAAATAGTCTATAAAAATGCTAAATGGTGCATAAACCAATTGTCAAGGGTGGCATAAACCCAGTTTTGCTGCTGAAGTGACACACTGATGATGCTCGTGTGAGTGAGAGACAACATAAAACCAGCAGAGAGACAGGGTCATGGCACTTGGGCAAATTTAAGCCCAAGTTCAGCCAAAACTCCCAAAACTAAACTGAAAATAAACTCTATTCTGCATAAAGACATTACTTTCTCCCTAGGCCTCAATCTATTAACTGCAGGCAGGATAACACTTTCTTCCCCTTTCTTTTTCATTGATAATTTGCATTATAAAGCCCTCAAGCCAGTAAATGATTCTTATCATTCCAGTTGTTATTTTTTTCATGTGTCAACTTATTTAAGATTTTGAGTCCAGCTACACATGAAAGGGGTTTCTCCTCACCTCAGAGGACTCTGAATCAGATCCTCTGTCCTCAGAAAACCTCAAGCAACCGCAGGAAACAGGAGGGAGGGAAAGCAAGGAGAAGAACAAAAGGAAAAAGTCTCCTTCACTCAGATATATGTTTATAAGCAACAACCAACCAACCAAACACAAAGAAAAATAAGAAAAATTTCTACAGACAAAGTTAATTCTGCAAAAGCACTTCTGCATAATGGAAAATGTATGAAGCAAATTGATCTGAGTGAAAAGATAAAGTTCGAGGCTGAGGAACAGGGAGTGAGTCTCCCCCCTCCTCACATGAACAAACAAGTTTATGGTTTTACTGAACAGACTTGTCATTGGAAACACTCACAGGGTAACATTTCAAAACCATTGAATATATACAATTAATTGACATTCTCACTGACTTTTTTTTTCCTTTCAGGAGAAACAGCTATTACTCTTCGCTGCTTCATGCAGTATTCTAACAATTGCTGCATTTCGTCAACTTTGGCTATTTCAGAAATTTAGTCAATAACATGGTGGGCTAAAAAAAAAAAAAACCACCAGAAATATTTAGCAGAAATATTTTTAAAAGATAATCAGGTTGCTCGAGTTGTTATGATCAATCACCTGCAAGTAGGAAAAAAAGCCCTTTTTCTTCTGCATAATGCAGCTGGGCAAGGTCCAGTCTAAGAACTAAAATTAACAATACAAGAACTCTGGCAGCATACATGAGAATGAATGAGGAACAGATCACAGGATCATCAGAGAAGAATATCTGCTGCCCTTATTTTAGACTCAGGATGCACAGCTCTCTCTCTGTCAAGTGCTTGTATTCTTTTTCGTCCCCTTCAAGTAAAATGCAGTTATTCCTCTTGGCACAAAGCAAGTAATTGAGATGACAATGAGCACAATTAAAAAGACTGCAAGATTCTGCCCCAGCTTCTCCCCACGCCTCTTAGAGTGGCAAAGCCCTGGCAAAATTTGCTTTACATAGTTCTGTGCCTGAAAATTGGGCCAATTCTTCTACCTCTGAAATGAATCTCAACAATAAAAGAGAAAGGAGCTCCAAAGAGAATGGGAGCCTCTTCACAGGAGTAGGTGGTGGGATGGCAACAGATCCCAGGCAAGAGTAGAAATGAGAGAGATTCAGAATGGCCAGGAAGAAACATTTCAGCATTTTACCAGTAGAGCAGAGGCCCTTCCAACCTCAATTATCCTGTGACCCCCTGGGATGGACCATGATCCTGCACCTGGTATTTCTGGGGTTTAGTTTCATTTGTGACCTCACGTGTTTTTGACCTTACGCCACCCAAACATGGCATTCAAGAAAGAATAATTGCTTTCTTTGAGGGCTTTGGACTTAGATCCTTGCTTCAGCTACCAGTGTATTGTACATTTCAATTTTTTTTTTCTGTATTTGACAGATGGGTGCATTAAGGAAAATTAAAATAGAAACTATAAATTGGAAACATCTAATCACATTGCAGTAAGACCTAATTTTATCAAGATAAACCAATTTGACAGATACCTGTTCTTTTATTGCAACTACAACTGCAACTATAATTGTCTCAGTACACCTTTAACTGCAACTCTAATTGTAGCTATAACTGCAAGTCCAGAATGGATCTGAAGAGCCACAAAGTAAATATACAGGAAAGGAAGACCACAGAGTGGCTAACTGTGAAAACTGTGGGTTTGGTACTGCATAGTGATCAAGGCAATAAAGAAGAAATTTGAATGAATTTAGATTTTTTTGTTTTGAATCCAAATTGCTGTGTGGCCTGGCTCTGAAAGTATCTGTATCCACATTTAGCATAAAAGGCTAAATCTTGGCATTCTGTCATAACTCAGTCTTAGCCATCACTGGACAAAATCCAGCCCACCACATCTTGCCACTGGGCCACATTTAATCTTTTAAATCCTTGCCTCATTTACTGTGCTCCCAACTTCAATTGTGTTATTGTCCCACAGATGACAGCTTTCTTCCCCACTCCTGATTTAAATCCAAGGCATGTTCCCAGCCCTGATTGAGCTGCACAGCACCCCAGTAGACAGCAGTTTGGTGGAAATACAGTACATGCTTATTTAATTACAGGCAGTACCATAATGCATATGGACAAGAAGAGCTAATTTGACATTGAACAAACAACAGGAAAGGAGAAGCCTGTGCATAATATTCTCTTTTAAAGGCTGTGAATAACAGGGGTTTAATTACATCATGTCATATCCATATGCACGTAGATGATCAACAAGGCTGCTCCAGACAGCACTCCACCAGATACATTAAAGATGTACTTTTGTCTCATGCAATAAAAGCTGTAGGTTGTCAAATTCCTCATGGAATAACACTGCCAAGAATGGTATTATCTGGCTGGAGGTTGTCACAGGTATTTCCTGTCTAGAATGGAAAGGAATGTAGAGGATTCCTAATGTCATTTCACCTCTCAAACAAGTTTTATTTAATATGTTCATTTTTTCGCCCTAGCAAAATACTTTCTCTGTCTTTGCAGCAAACATGTTCCTAATGCACTTCTTCTCTATTTTCTTTGGTTCTTTGTTTTAATCTCATTTTCTTCTGCAGTTTTCAGTCTTTCTATTCTACTTCCACTCTCCTCATCCAAGCACTACTGAAGTTTTCTCTCCAGAACATTCAATACCCTAAAGTTATCAGTCCCTCCTGCTCAAATCAACCACCATTAATGTATCCCTTATTTATTCCAGTTTCATGTTTTCTCCTCCCTCTGCTTCTCCCAGTCCATCAACATTTCTAGATTTCCCATCAAGTAAAGGAATTTTGCATCTATAAAGCACAAAATTATCTCTAACACAGACATGAGACAGCAACACCATGGGATGAGACAGGGAATTCCACATGGGATCAGCATTTTGAAATCTTTTGTTTCTCATTAACATCTAGGTTTCATTCCCTATTTACCATAATTTAAAGTTGGTGTGGATTTTTAAAATTAAAACCAGATTTACCTATGAAATTCACTGTATTATCTATGGTTCCTGTAAAGCATGATGTATGGAAAAGCAAGAAACATGCACCCAATAGAGCAGAACTTTGTCTTTAATTAATTCATGCTTACAAATTTCAAAGTTCTTTTACACATCGACCATCCAGATGGTCTTGTAAATAAGTAAGAGCTTGGGATGCCATTTTTGGAAACAAGTTGTATGGAAGATGTAAAGTAGAATGTGCACTGAGATGGGTGACATAATTTATTGACAATGCTGTGGAGAGAATCGTTTTTGATGCAAGGCACAAACTAAAGTACATTATTTCCAACACACTCTTTAATATTCTGGAATTTGATGGGAAGCTAAAGAAAGAATTTCATCCAGGACTGGCAAGACTATAAAATACATGAGGTATATTAGGTATTAATGTATTTTTCCTATTAAAATAAAATATTTACATTATGTAGCTTTTTAATATGGGAAATCTATTTTTTTTTTCTCATGCAGGCCCCTGCTCAGGTGACCTTCTCTTCTTGGAAGAGCTATCAGAAATGGCTTCTATTATTTCTTAAATAATAAAGAAGGTTAGTCACTTGATAAAACCATGCAAAGAACCACCAGTAAAGCAAAGTTATTAGAGAGCATTTTACATGGGAGAAAAGAATAGAAAATACCTCAATTTACTCATGTCATAGCTCACAATGTCAAATGAAAGTTAAAATATTTTGGATGCTGCTTCAAAGAGCTGCTTTCCAACAATCCACATGTCACAATGAGGGTAGAATTTTCCTGATCTTGTTTAAAAAAAAGTTCAATCAGGAAAGGACCTCAGCATACCTACAGAGTTATTTTTTTAGGCCGAGCTTGCTAAATCACAAACTGTGAGGTTCAAAATAGCTGCTACACAAGCAATTTGTTTCAACAATGTGCAGAGCTTCTTATTTTGGTGATAAAACATAAGGGAGACTGTATTTCAAATCTTTGGATGTCTCTGCCTCCAGATTTCCTGCTTCTAGTGGAGCTTAACTTTTGGTTGACTTGCAAAGGCATCCATGACTTGAAGGGGGAGATTTAATCTGCAGTGAAAATTGGCTGCTATGCCCTGGGCCTTGTGGCAGTGCACCTGAACACGTGCTAACAACTCGTCAACGGGGTGGTGAACATGTATAATGTTTGATTTATCCTCTCCAGAAGGCACTGATACTGAACACCCATCAACAGCACAAAGGGGATACAGCCCATGAGAAAAAACACAAGAGAAATCATCCATTTTCTACATTTGTGCAATAGCAAGGGAGCTCTCAGACACGAACACTCAGGTGACCTTGGGGGAAACAGGTACGAGGAATGAGTTCATTGTTTTTGCTTTCCCATGTACAGAGTTCTGTGGGAGATTGGGTACAGAAATCCCCAGCCCTTGGGAAAGGGGATCAGCCCTTTGGCAGGCTCTTCTAGAGACTGACACAAGTGGATTGTATTTCCTCCTTGGCCTGGTGCACATCATTACAGGACACTGCACTGCCTAAAGGTGAGTGATTCGGTGAATATCCGACACCGTCACTTCATGCCCTGCATCTGACAATGTACGTGGAAGGCAGTAATAAAAACAGAACAGTCATGTTTGCTGTGACAGAGCATGAGGATCAGAAGCATATTTATCAGCTTATTCTCTCTCTCTGTTTGTTTACTTTGCTGGGGTTTTTTTATACACAAGGAATTACTCTGTGGAAGGAGAAGGGAATTGAGATATAGCACAGTCTCTGGGTAAAAGCCTTTCCAACAACTATTTACTCAAAGGTATAAAAATTTAGCTCTATTACAGCTGTTCTCTAATAAGATGGGCTTTGTTTGTTCTAGAGTGTTAAAATCTTGCACAATCAAAGGCTGTGGGAATAAACCTTACCCTAATTCACAAGGCTGCATGCAAGTTTGCTTGTCTGGGATAGTTTAGATGGATGTCTGTCGAGTTATTCCTTAACACGATAAACATCCTTCCTAGATTTTTCCTTCTTGAAGTTAATGAATCATTTGGTTCATATGGTCATGCTTGTAAATATATGCAACGGGTAAGTCAAGAAGGTCAAAATCAATAATTTATAAAGAAAAGTGGATGACCATTTTTCCTCACTTGCTTTTTCCTTCAGCAGGCTTATCATCAGACCAGAATACCCCGGGTTGCTGGTGTCTTAATGCAAGTGAAACAACTCTGCATTACATGTTGTTTTCAACAAGGGTTCTGTGTTATACAAGAGTCCTCTGTCAAATCAAAATCTTATTGACAATCTCACTGCCCTTGTTCATGGTGATGGACACGCTGTGTGACTCGTTACCAATATGTCTATTTAATTTTTATCCAACTCAAGACTGACTGAACTTAAGTAAGCAGCTGGCACCAGTGAAAAGCAAAACTCTGACATTTCTCTTGCTGAAATAGTGGAAAGCTGTATTGGTAATTACAGCTTTTGAAGCATGAAGAGCTGCTGTCGCTTCATACAAATTTTTACAGGAAAAAAAACCCCAAACTGAGGCTTCTTTGGATTGAAATTAAAAGATGAAGCTTAAGTGCACACAGCGGTATCAGGAATTATGTAAAAACCCAGACATCACCTTAAATGCTCAATTAACAGAAAAGCAGTCAGACAAAATGAAAAATAAATAAAAATCAAGATGTCTGTCTATTCAGATGCAACATATATACATCTATAGGAAATGGGTGGCCCATGGCACTGCAATCTTAGAAGGAACAGTGAGATTTTTTTTATTTTTCAAGTTCAGAGCAAAGCAATAGTGGCAGGGCTGCAGTCACACAGAGTTTATATAGGCATAAATTTACACTTCAGCTTCCTGATTTTTGTGCTCACCATGCAGACTTATTTCCAACCTTTTTTAAGCTAAGTCTGACATTTATAGAATGTGTAAATAAAAACAAATCAATACTACCTTGGATGAGTATCCCTTTTCCTATTTCAGTACTCTTCTTTCTATCAGTCATTTAATGCATTACACTGCAAATGTTTTCAGAAAAAAAAACATTCACTTTGTTTTCCAAGGGAAGAGTAATTTAATTAGAAAGTATAAAGTTTCTAAAAATTGCAAAAAAAAAAAAGTTAGCAACCACCTTGGTAATGCCTTGTGAATGTGCTAAATAAGCATTTATTGTGGTAAGGATTACAATCACCTTGAAACCTGTTCCTTTAAAAATGTTTGTCTTTCAGGTCTTCAGGCAATCTATCTGCAAATCTACATGAAAATGCTTTCTCAAGACTGCCTTGTGCCCCACTTCTCCTCATTTTTACCCCTGAAGCAGGATTAAAGCAGACCACCAGCCCTTAACATGATTTTTTTTGTTTTTTTCCATTGGCCATTGAAATGTAAGCCTGATTCTCTCTCTGATGTGTTTATGATATTTGCCTGTACACACAGATTTACCCGTGCCTACCTGCTTAATTTTCACACAGCATTTAAAGAACTGCAACAGAGGCTCCACATTAATAATCTTTGTAGTAAATGTGTGTGGCTATAAAAACACATTTTATGTGTCCCACTGAAGGTATGACAACAGTTTCAGGAGACTAATATATGCACAGCTAGTTAGGGCTTTATTTCCACCTTTCCCTGTCCCAAACTAGATTAGCTGTTCAATTAAATCAAAACAAACAAACAAAACCCAAAAACCCTACCCCACAAACAACCCAGAGCTGCCTGCCAAATGCACATGGCCTGGCACAGAAACACAGTGGCTGATCTAACCATGTCCATGTTTGGCACAGAATGCTTTCAAAATAAAAGCTTATTTTCTTATTCCAGATTGAACTCCAGGTACTCTTTCCACACTGCTCAGGTTGTTTTAATTCTGTTTAAATTGAAAGGAATAATTTTTTTAAAAAATGTATATGAAACTAGTCCTGAAATAATTTAAAAATAAATACAGAAATATCCAGTACGTTTTTATATTTGTCAAGCAATGCCAATTAAAGTCTCCCTGTGGTGAACAGAGTTTTAAAAGTCTGAGTTTTTTCCTGGATTACACTGTGAGCTGCCTTCTCAGAATGATTCATCATGATCCTCATTATTTCCAGCTTCCAATTTCCCTGTGCTTGGCTGGGTTACCCCAGCAAATGACCACTCATTTGCAAACAGTGCAAGTTATGCATTGCCATAAACTGATTATTTCTGGCTTTCCCAAACTCTAATGGGCCTCCCAAATCGAACAATGCTTCCTAGAGCAGTAAAAACCTATTTTTAGCTCTTTTTTCACTTTTACAAAGTCAGCTTGTTTTTCAGTTACTTTTACTCGTGCTTTGCAGTATTTTCCACAATACTTTTCAGTATAAAATAAAATAAATGCACAATGATTGGAATGGACATCTGCATTACTACAGAGCACTGTCCCTTAGCCTTAAAACAAGAATGGCACATTTTCAGAGCTTGGTGCCCCTTGAGCACTCCAGACAAGATTTATACTTTTGGTAAAGTTGGTAAATTGCTATTGCATCTTAATAAAGATGCATGATTATTTCATTTTCTTTCCTTCAGCTTCAATACTCCTTTTTCCCTTCCATATTTACGGAAAGTGTTACACTTCTTGATAATTAGACTGTCAGACATAACCCAAGAAAGAGAAGTTTCATTAAGTGTCAGAGAAAATTGCAGGAAACTGGGAATAACAGAGAATTAAAAATAGTTACAACACATGCAATTCTCCTTTGTTATATTTCAAGGAACATGTAAGAAGAAATAATTACAAGAAAAAAAATAAATTTCATCAAGAGTCTGTATAGGTGTATTGTATTGTGTCTGTTGCAAAGTCCTCCAAAACAGTGGAAAATACAATCTCTCACTTTGTGTTAATAGTCTCAAAGATAATTTCATCAGAACTCCTCACTTTTAGAGCTCAAAACACAAACTGCTGAACACACTTCTCCTCACCCCCACTGCCTGCCCAACATAACTCCCTCGATATCCAAATAATGTGTGTATCTAAACATAAAATTGATTTTCTTCCACATCAAGATGGGTGATTACATTTTACGAAGCATCAGGAGGTGCTGATTACCTTATGAGAGTGTTACACACACCAGAACTGCACACTCATGCAGCTTGGGTTTTAATTTCTTAACTCATCTCTGGTTTTGAACGAGGTGGCATTTCATAACATTCCCTGGAAAATGGCACTAACAAATGTTAATGCTTTTTTCCAATCAAAATGCCTGTTCACTTGCATGTAACAGCAAGTATTTCCTTCAGTGCAGGAACTGTGCACATGACTCTGGCATTGATGAATTCACAGTGTTTTTAAAACTATTATTAACTTTTTCCAGTTTTGAATAAAAGCTTCCTTTTCCAGAAGATAAAATTAGTTTATAATTTACAATGTTTGCTCAGCACAGTGCATGCAATTTCAGGCACTGATAAAGCTGGTGCTTTCTTTCCTGATGTGTTTTCTTTGAAGTGCCTCAGCAGAACTGATTATCAGTGCAGAAAGCATCTGTGTGCAGTGCCAGAAAGCACATTGTCGTGCCAGCTAAAGTAAAATATTATTTGCAAATATTTCAATATAAACAGCATTAATAAGATTTTTTCATTATAATTCAGATCAGGAGTAGGGTTTATGTTATATGTTTAAGAAAACTTATTTTAAATAAGGTTTTGGGAGAAAAAAAAATGTCCTTCTCATGAGAAAGTACCCAACTAGCTCAAAAAAAAAACCCCAAACCAACCAAAAAACACAGGCCTAAAAATGTTACAAAATATATAAAGAAATCTACTTTATATTCTGTCATAAATTCCTTGGCAACTATCACATGTGATTTCATCTCTCTGCAGCCTATTCACTCATTGAGGATGTTGTTAGTTGTTCCTATTGAATAAGCCAGGATGCCACAATTGCACTGTTCATGCAAAATAAAAGCAAAGAAAACAACAGCTGGTTAATCAATTAATTTAGTGTTAACTTCAGAAAAGGAAACACTGAGCATGTGGAGATATTAAAACAAATATATATTTTAAAATATCTGACATAAGCTAGGGCAAAAAAAAATATCAAACATCTCTGGCATGTGTTGAACAATGAGTAACACGAGGCAATGCTATGTGCTCCAGCAAACATATGTCCTCTGATGATGAAATAATAATGTTGGTGTCTACACAACACATGCCTGAATGTCCTTTAACTGAAAAAGCAGAGCTTTAGGAAGAAGAGGATGTAGCAGCTGACAGTTCTGCGTGCTCCAGCTGAAGCCATTGGAGGAGTGATGTGCTGCAGAGAGTCTCCAAAACACAGCAGCTCACAAAAGGAGACAAGGAGCAGGGCAGTCCCTGGTGTGAAATCAAAGACTAATGACAACAAACTGGAGGCAATGCCAAAATCTGAAATTCAGAGAAAAGTCAGAAACTCGGGTGAGGCAAATGTTGGTTTACAAACTCATCACCCCGCTGCCTTAACAGACAACCAGGACACTGCACTCAGCATGGAATTAAACTTTAACAACACCTGGACGCTGCAACTGCTGCCCAATGTGACGTGGTGCTGTACAGAAACCATTCAGTGTCTGCTCACAAAGACAGTTCAGCCATGCCCCAGAAAACAGGGCCCAGTTCAATAAAATATCAATTGTGTGTCACTGTTCACATTCCTGAAGGAAGTGCTCACACGGTTGGGTTTGGTTTGGTTTTTTCTCCTTATCTGAAACCAAGAATTGACTGCCTAATAACACTTGAGGTCAGCAGTAAACTGGTTTTAATTTATTTTAAGTAACTTTGAACTTGGAATAGTCAGTTTCAAGAACTTCCATGGTATCTGCAAAGGCTGGGAAAACAACCAATAAACTGAATATTAGGAAAAAATTTCTTCCTCCAAAAGATTGTCAAGCACTGGAAGAGGCTGCCCAGGGAAGTGGTGGAGTCACCATCCTGGGGGTATTTAAAAGATGTGCAGGTGTGGCACTTGGGACATGGGTCAGTGCTGCACTTGGCAGTGCTGGATTAATGGTCAGACTCAAAGATCTTAAAGATCTTTCCCACCCTAAATTATACTGTGCTTCTAGCAAATTAAAAGTGAAAAGCCTTTATTAGGCCAAATGATTATGAACTGGCAAGAGAAGCTCACCTTCTCCATTTCAGAGTAGTGTAGTTACTGCACAGCATGATACACTAAATTATTCTAGTTGGCTCTGCCATCCTACACTGGAAAAATAATCTTTAGTCAGAAGGAGATATACAAGAGCCGTAGCAATAATTATTGTGTACGGATTCCATCGGGAAAAAGAAATTGTTTCTGATAAATTTAATAAGTTATGAAAAAAAGTAATTAGAAATTTCCATTAAAAAATGGTCAACTTAAAACTCATTTGGATTCTAGCTAACAATAAGTACATTTCTCTGGGTGAATTTTTTTGTATGATTGAAAATATATCTCCATTAATTTCTCCATGCCAGTGCCTTCCTCTGTTGTTTCTCTCTATTGCAGAGCAGTTAAGATTTCAACTGTTCTGCGTTTCCTGGACAACAGGAGCTTCATCTTATTTTTTAAGACTGCAAATCCAAGGGATACAAAATCCACCTGAAAGCAACTTGGAGAGAGTCTTAGAACAAGGATTGAAAAAGCCAGGGTCTCACATAAGATGGCATTTCCTGCTGCAGCATTGACAGTAACTTTCTGAACACTGAATAGTAATTTTTTTAATATCTCCTCCTTATATTGATAGAGCCTGTGCTGTACAAGACTCACTGGGACCAAGGTATAAAGTAAGATCATTTTTGAGACGCCAGAAATTAGCTGAGCACTTAATTTCTCCTGTTGTTCTTTTGGTTTAATAACCTTGAAAAATATCGTCTAATTACAAAACCCAACAAGCCTGGTTTTATTCCTCTATAAATCTGAGCACCTTTGGGTTTCTTTGTTCTCACACGTTGTGCCTGTAGGACACATCACCTGCTGTGGTTAGAAAAGATGTTCAGAACCATGGACAAATTCATGTTTCCTTCCTCTCTCCCAGAGAGAGACCAAAGTGGCTGGACAAACGTGTCTTCCTCTGGTATTATTTATTTAGCTTTCTTATTTAGCTGGGTTTTTTTTCTTTATTTAGTTCTTTCTTCTTTAGCTTATCTAAAATAGCGAGAAGCTGCTTCGTCCCAGTTTTGGAAGTACAGTAGGAAGATTTAAGTTCTCTTGGAATGGGAAGAAATCAACATATCTTCCTCACAAAAGACATTATATTTTAACAGTGGTGATTACCTACCAGAAACCCTTACAATTTCTGAATTACTTAAACTATTGTAATTCTTTCTCCTGACCTAAGGGCCCATCAACAAGCCAAGGACCAGGTGTGCTTATTATGCATGTTTATTTCCAGGACACATATCTTTTAAACAATATTGTTACAATAACACCTTGTTTCTGCCCTGATAATTTTTTTGGATAATCAAGAAATATTTGGCTTCATAATTCGCAACAAATACTCGTTCATTATGTGAAATGCTTCCATTTCACAACAGCACAACCTGTTTGAGCACAAACTTGAAGAAGCTGCACTTTAAGTGTTCTTCAGTGTGCTGCCATGAGGTAAATAAAGGGTCACAGTACTTGAAAAGAAACTTTTCACACAGAGGCAAGAAACATCTATTGATTGCAAGGGTTTGAAATATTCTTTAAAGACTAATGTCCTCCCCTCTGAGGCTGAAAAACCTTTTTAGAGAGAAATCTAAAAGCAAAACAAACAAAAAAAAATCCTAATATTTAACAACTCTTCTTTTACAAAAGGAAAGCCTCACTCATACCAAATGGTCTTCAAAATGTAAGAAGGTCCAAGTCAATATTGAAGAGTTAATAATGAGTGTAGGTACACAGAATTTCACACATTTCCTGTGTGTTTTGAATACATTTACAGCACCTGTAGTGGTTACCCTAAATGGGGTGCTAAAGTAATAAGTGCCAGAAATGGATGATTTTGCCCTTTTTTTGTTGCTGTTGTTGTTAAATAAAATAAAGCACAAACAAATAGTATTAGAGACAAATTTTGGTGCAAATCATCAGCTAAATGTTTTCCTCTGGAGCATGCTATTCTTATATGGGTAATGAGTCAGTGAGCATACAGACAAGAATCTGAAATAAGTACACCACATACAAAATTAAATGTATTTCAGGACATCAGCTATCGACAGAGCCTGACGTGTAGCTTAGGAAAAACAAACAAAAAATAAAGTCTGAGTTGTTGGGTTTGTTTGGTTGGATGGTTGGGTTTTGAGTGGTAGAAATAATTTAAAATATTTTTAATAATTGCTGCTTTATTTTCAAGTGTAACTAGAGTTTAAAAGTCATGGCTGAGTAACCCTCACCGACACAAGCTTGTGCAATTTATATTCTCAGAGGTGAATTCCACACAAGCTTTCCATGGATGTCACCCAAAAGTGTCTGCTTAATCACCAGGGCAAGTTCCATTTGGGCAGAACAGGACAGCAGCGCCTCCAGAGTTGAGCTGGCTGGCAAAGCTGGGAGCATTTTCCTCTCTAGTGTAAGACCTGAACCTTGGCTCTCTCCAAAACGTCCTACTGAATGGGATGAGTGGAAACCCCTGAGCTGGAACTCTCTAGCACAAGAGAGAGCTGTCAGCATTGCATCCACACTGCTCCAGTGAAATCCAGGCTTTCCCAGCCTCTTTCACATGCTGAGTATTAATCTGTCTTCCCAGAAATTTGAGGAATTGATGCCTTGAGATTTTTTTGTTTTCTTTTCTTCACCGTTATTAACATTGCATTTTTATAGCAAATGCTACTTGTAGGCCCCGAGAGGAAATAAACTGTCTCTTCCAATGCAATAGAAAAGATCATTTTACATGTATTTAACTGTTCCACAACAGCCACCCAGGATTCATTCACAGCTTTCCACACCAAAATAAAACAAATCCCTTATTTCTCTCTTCTCTTACATCTCCCTCTCTGGTCACTGCACACAACATGTGCTGTTCTTAGCTAATTGCCACTAGCAGTAATTCCCACATGAATCCCTCAACAGGCTTGCATGGCTTTTTTCTCCAGTCTTCACTTTATATTGGAATAAAGATTCAGCATAACACATCCTGCACAGGCCATTAAGCATTATTTCTATATGAAATAGAATGTAAACCATCTCCTGCCCCTTCAACTAAAAATGTTACTTTAACAGTCTTTACTTCTGCCTGTGAATTAGCCCAATCAACCTAAATTATTCGGAAATTATTTACGGCTTCCACTGCCTGATTCAAGAGAGGGGAATAGAATACTTGAATCAAACAGGGGTAAGAAATTCTAGGTTAGTAATAAAGAGAGGGTAAAGACTATTCTCCCCTCCCCACCAATACCTTCATTTCCATGAGCTGCAGGAAAGCAGAGACATTCTTGTCACGGAAGAAAAAAGATTTGAAAATATTTAGAGAGGCTTACAAAGGTAGCTGTGCCCAAATCTCTCTGTTTGCAGCCACCAGCAGGGTTTTTATTTCATAATATTTGCTAAATGTAACAGTGGGGAAAAGTCCTCCTGTTGAGGCTTTTCTTCTTTTTCCCTGAAGATTATTTCTTAGGAGTATCTCTCTTACATATTCTGGTTTTAAGCCATTCATAGTAGAGATAAATGAGTAGACACTGAAAGATGGTGCCCATATCCCTTTAAATTTAGTGGAAAGGTTGCTGGAACTGTCAGGGGGGAAGGAAAAAATCCTTTGATTTTACAGAGATGGCTAGTAATCTTTTCTTCATGGATACATCTATAGCCATCCAGGACCTGATTGCTTTTTCTGTTTTCTCTTACTGAATTTCATGAGCCATTGATAATATATGAAGATTACAAAAGCCATGTATAGCAATTTCAGATGCAATAGTGCAGTATTTCAAACACTGGCATGAGAAATCGAGAGATAAAGTTAAACCATGTTTATTACAAAGAAAATGACAAATTTTAAGATACCATGTTTCACTTGTGATTTTATGCATTAGTTTGATTTGAAGATATTCAGTATTCCCTTCTATGCCTCATTTATTCAGCTGCTGATAATACACAGATTCAGTGCAGCAAAAACAACCTTATCCAGAGAGGACATCAGCATGAGAATTAACCTTGAGTGGCAGAAGCTGATCTGTGCCTGGTAACTACTAAAGAGTTTGACTTCTTAGGAAATGCAGCTGTGAGGAGACAGACAGGAGGTCTGGGCTAAATCCCCTCAAGATCAGATCTGAGCAAACAATCTGCATGGCAGGGTTATTGTTTGTCTATTTTAGTTGAGAACTTGAGAGTTTTTACCATATAAAATACTAAAATTGATGCAAGCTCTTTGTATGGGAGAGAATATTATAAATACACTTAAATCACAATATTTCATATGGATGGATGGATGGATAGACAGACCCTCACAAAAAATTCACAAGGCAGTCCAGTTTTATACAAAAGCTCTGAAGAGGTAAGAAAGTGTGCCTAGAAAGTCTAATCCTTTGGATACCCAGCCTACTAAAATAGAGGATAAAAATCCCACCACTTCCAGTAGGCAGCACCAAGGTAACTCAGTGAAATTCAGTAGGAAGCATAAAGGAGTCAGCAAGAACATACTTTGCTTTAAATTTCAGCTGGAAGAAACTGAGTGGAAATCTCTTTAAAAACCTGGCAGTAAAAAAAAACCAAAAAAAAAACAGAAACAAGGATAAAGAAGCCAGCACTGAGCAACTTCAGTTTGTTCATTAAAAACTCTCAAGTATCTGTTCTAATGTACCACCAGCTTCCTAAATAAAGAGCACTGATCATCTGAAAAGCAAATGTTACTTCCAGATTTAGATAGGAGAGTTTCTGAAGCTACTTTAAAAAGCACAAATAACTCCAAGAAGAGCAAGCTAGCAACACAAAGCAAACAGGACAGAGAGAATTACCAAAATGGACAGAAAGTGTGTTTTAGAACTTCAACAGAAAACCTGATCGTCTATTTAAAAAATCCTGCAAAAGCAAAGAAATTATGAACTCCTAAACATAAAATGACCTTTTTTTATGTACCACATAATCATGTCTTTTTTCCTGATTCTGTGTAAATAGTGAGATAACATTTTCTTATCCAGTCCCTGGATAGCATACTTAAAATAATCAAGGGAAATCACACCATGTGAGTTCACAGCTCTACCCTTCAGCTTGCAAAAAATATCTCAAAAATCTCCTCAAAATACACACTACTAAAGAAATAAATGTGTCAGTGTATGAAAGAGTCATCCTGTTCAGTTGGAGGGACTCATATTTAAAGAAACTGAAAATTTATTTGGTCCACCACAACATACAGCCCCCAATGACAAAGAACAAATTCTCTTTGTACCTTGCTGCCATTCCCCTCTAATTCAGAATTTAATTAAGCAGTGATTAGGAGAGCAAGACAAAATATCTTAAACATTTTCCATAAAAAAATTTCAACTATGAAATACATGAGGAAGAGTGAGAGGAAATGCAAGAAGCTGTAGGCCCACACTCAGGCAAGTACTCCAGATATTTAACGCACATACTCCAAAAAAATATATTTATTATGTCAGTAGAACACATGGCTTTATCCAAACTTAAAAAACACAGCTTTAGGACTGACCTTTAATTTCTTTGAATGCAGCCCCACTTCTATGAATTTGCAGTGAAGGTACATCCAGAGCCAGAAAGGAACAAATGAGCTGTTTTGCCATCAGCCCAGGGTGCTTGGATACTCCTTGCACTGGGTGAGACAATTCACTCAGCCCACCTGGAGCTCATTAAACCATTCTGGCCCTTGATACAAAGCCAGTAAAGCCCAGGCAGAGCAGCCAGGGAGGATTCTCTTCCCCCAGAAGGGTTAATGGTGATGTTGTGGCAGAAAAGGACCTTGTTGCAGTTTGATCTCCTGCAGTATCAGGAGGAGTTGCTCCCTTTACCATGGAACTTTTGTTCCTTGGAGTCTCTAATTCTATGTTTTTTTCTATGCACTGGCACTGACAAAACAGGGACATGACACAGGAAGTGCTTGGCTGGCAGAAGAAAATTCATAATATTCTCTCCTTTACCCTGAACAACTGATTTTGACACTGGGAATTTTTTTGTAGCCATGCTGTCTCTAACCTCTGGAAATAGCAAAACAATTAAAAATTTAGGTAATTACTCAGAATACAGTCAAAAAAAATCGTTGAGACCTTATGAGAAGACTAAATGCACATATTACTGTATCAGTGAGTTCTGAAGCAAAAAATAAAATGTTCATATAACCAACACATGGTGTGGGAGCTCATTCTAAATTTTGGTGTTAAAAGTTCAAGGATTGAAATTACAATTGTCAATTAGAATAATTTGGTAATTTACAATAGTAAGTTAGTAATATTCTTTAGTAGCCAGATAGTAGCAGGTATTTAGAAATCTGTAAACTCTAGTCTGCTCCAGGTTCTCTTTGTTTAACAGGGCTTCTATTTCCCTAAAAATATTGTTTCTCTTCAATTAAAATAGGAAAACTTACCAGTAGTATATTTAAAAGAAAACAATGACTCTTTGTCATTGACAATAGAGGAATCACCACTTCATAAACAGAAACCTACCTTCACTTTCAGCCTTTTGATGAGACTGTGCTAAATTTTATGGAAGTATGTACTAGAAGAATACCAGGTAAAGGCTGTTCATTTATTTGGAGAAACACAAAAAAAAAAAAAAAA
>VXBB01001129.1:2063079-2080235 GCA_013399915.1 Illadopsis cleaveri | reverse complement strand
TTATTTTTAATTTATTTTTTGAAAACAAGAAAAAAAGAGGTGAATTTTCGTATTTGGCCTCTCTTGGGTCTTCCAAATTGTCTAACCATCTAAGCTGCTACATTTTATCAGATTTTCAGTCTCCATCTGAGCCCAACAAAGAATTGAAACTCTGACAGGCAGCAGAGTTGAATCTCTGAGAAACTTTGATTTCTCCTTGCACCCTTGTGAACCCACTGAGCACTGTTCTAACCAGTGCTACCCATATGAGCTGTGCAGCTACTCACTCTGTGCATAGCCATCTATATTTTTCAAGAACATTTTTTAAACTTTTATTCAGTAGCCCAAAACACATTTTTGCATTAAGGAAAAAGAACTGCAGAGCTTTTTAGAAAAGAAAAAAAAAGCCAAAAAACCAAAACCAACTCTGATCTTTAACTGGAGTTTTTAAGCAATTTGCTTCCCTCTTTCTTGAACCGGGGATAGCAATCCTGAAAGTAAGGTGTGGTGTGTTTTTGGAAGTTCAGTATTTTGGCACGGCTTTTGGTGCCCCATAGTTCCAGCTCCTGGTGTCTGTAAACCGTGGAACATGTTGGGCAAAGGAAGGCAGATTTAGACACAGTGCTCTCTAGAAACTGGATTATAAATTATGATGCTAATATCTGTAAAATGCAAATGTGCATAAGTGGACAAATGAATACTCTTAAGGAAAAGCTGCTTTGCTTGAAGACTTAATAGCTCTTTGTGTGTGCAGGATCAGTTGGTGAAAGAAGATAATATAGATGCAGTAGGTAAAAAGCTTCAAGAATATCATGCTCAGTATCAGGAAAAGAGCAAAGAATATGACAAATTGTATGAAGAATATACCAGGACATCTCAGGTTGGTGCTGCTTTGGCTCATTGTAGAGTGTGTTTATTGTTGTTTAAAAAGTAAAGAAAATTATTTTAACCTGGTAAGGCTAATAAAGGTAATACAAGGAAAAATCTTAGTAAATTGTGGAATAGAGCAAGGAAGTTTCATATTTGATGGAAACAGTGAATATTGCTTGCTGCTGATAGTCCTAGAGGTATGGTGTGGCACAAGGAAGAAAGAAGAGCTGACGTTTTTAGTATAAGGTAAAGCTGTGGAGAAGGCCAACACTTACAAGCTTTACACTGCAGGCTTCTTCCATGGCTGCTGAGTATTTCCAGCTGCCACATGCTGCAGTGAGAGTTGTAGAGGGGTTTGTCCAGGTTTTTTTGTGAAATCACGTGCGAGTCAGTTACCAGATATTATGCATTAAGGAAGCGTGAATACGGTATTTGGACTGCTTCTTGTAAAATAAGATAGTTCATATAGGAGGAGGAGATTTGCTGGCAGTCTTCCTGCAAACTAAGATGGAAAATATGACTAAAATGTTTGAGGGGTTCAGAGCCTAATAGAGAGAATCATGTAGGGGAGGAGGGTAGACTTACAGGGAGTAAGTCTGCCCAGTTCTTTTCTGACCCTACTCAGGCATTTGACTGAATTTAAAGCTGATTAATCCTATTTTAACTTAGTGGGGGGGAAAAAAAGATCATCTTCTCAGTCAGTTTAGGGAACATAATCAAGCCTTTCATTGTCATCTGTATTATGAACAAATTATGAAGGACTCTTTCCTTACATAGGAAATTCAGATGAAGAGAACTGCAATCGAAGCATTTAATGAAACAATTAAGATATTTGAGGAACAGTGCCACTCACAAGAGCGATACAGCAAAGAATACATCGAGCGGTTCCGCAGGGAGGGCAACGACAAGGAAATCGAACGGTGAGCTCTCAGGTTGTGTTTGTTCACCTGCACAAAGTGGTGTCCACACTGACACTGCCATTACAGCACCATATAAACCACTTTGTAAGCTCAGTGTTTTCTGAGACCTTCCCTTAAGGTATCTCAGCCTTCAGTAAAGCTTTCTTCTCCCAAGGAATTGCTGGGAAATCTCTGGATTATCCTTTCTTAACTTCAGTAAATCAAGATACTGTGATGAGGGCCAGGAAAGAACAGGAAATAATGACTTAGTGTGCTTATCCCATTTTTATTTGGATTTGCTCAGAATGTAATTTAGAGAACTCTGTACTTGCAAACTGTGAAATATACATAAATCTGGTAAATCTCATTGTCCGTAGTCGGCTTCAGTTGCTTCAAAGAAGATCAGTGTTTAGTAGCTGTGATCTAACAAATTCAGTGAGTGCATTGTTTGAAACTGCCCTTCCAAGAAGGAATTAGCAGAAAAGCTGGATCTGGGCCTTTGAAGAAAGGCCAGGTATAATGCCTCACTTGACACAGTGCTTTATGAACCACCTTAAGGAGGTTTTTGGACCAGAAACAGTTACCTGCAGCAATCTCATAATGCATTTGGGGTGCTTCGCTCTGAGTAAAGACAATTAAAAAGCAAAAGATGTAATTTTCCTGAGTGACACAAAATCTGCAAACTAATCTTGAATGAAGAGACAGGCAGCATTACTTCCTGGTAGCTCTTGATAGTAATTGAAGTTTGCATTTGAAATCTTGCTGTTGCTGATACCTGTGGTGGGCTCACATAATTGACATAACAAAAACTGAATCTGACAGTCAAGGAGGAATCTGTTCTAGCTTACCTTCCTACAGAGAATCTCTTTCTGCATCTCTGCCAGAAGGAAATACATTAAGGTAAACTGAAGGTTGCAGGCCCTCTGGCAGGAGGTCTTTCCTGTCACTCATACAGTAATTTTCATATAAGGATGAGGTGGTCAAAGGGAGGAGTTGCTGTTATGGTTGTTCTGTGATCCTCTTCTGTAAGTGCTGCCAGTAGGTTCAGTCCTTCTGGACTGGTTTGACCTCTTCTCTCATACTCATTTGCAGGATAATGATGAACTATGAAAAATTAAAATCACGCCTGGGTGAGATCCATGACAGTAAAATGCGCCTGGAACAAGACTTGAAGAAACAAGCTCTGGACAACAGGGAGACTGATAAGAAAATGAACAGCATCAAGCCTGACCTAATTCAGCTCCGCAAAATCAGAGATCAGTATCTTGTGTAAGTAAGCCTGACCCATACCTCAGAATAGAGTCTCTGATGAATCTGATTAATGGCTGTTTCCATCAGGATAATGAGAGTTTAGTTTTCTTTTCATAACCAGAGTTCTGTTGGTGTTAAGGTGCTACAGTCTGACAGGGGATGTCTGAGAGCTGGTTGGCCTCTTCATTACTTCATTATTTAAAGAGCCAGCCACAACTAGGTGCACATTCTCCAACTCCTGTAACTAAAGAATTTAAGAAAAATTAATTATAAACAAAACCTGTGGTTGCTAATACAACAGATGGTAGTGTAGGGGGTTTTTTGTTAGGCATCTCAGATGTTGCTTATATCCACTCTTGATTTCACCACCACTGTTAACCAGCTCCTAATGTCCCTGGGCTGGACACAGACTGTTTCTCTTGTGTCTGAGCTTCAGCTTGCTCACTAAGAAAACCCATACACGTGCTCTGAAGTGATGTATTAATGTTCTCCTCTTCTTCTGGCAGATGGCTTAATCACAAGGGGGTGAGACAGAAGCGAATAAATGACTGGCTTGGGATCAAAAATGAAAATATTGATGAGTAAGTGTCACTATACATATGATTTTATTGGGAAGTGTTCCATTAATAAGTGTTTTCTCTTGTGGAGTTGGTAACAAAAACCACCAGTTTCATAATAAAGGACTGGAGTCATGTGATGTCATGTGAGACAGCAATTCTGCTGAAACATGTAGGATTAAAATTAAGATCTAAGTGGAAGCCTTTAATATATGTTCGTTAGGAGCCCGACCTCCCAATTTGGGCAGTTCTGGTATTTCTTTGTATGATTTCTGTGAAAATGACTTTGCTTCTTAACTCCTTTACTGATCACTGGTTAACAAATTTATCCTCTCAGCACATACTTTGTGAATGAAGAAGATGAAAACCTGCCACATCACGATGAGAAAACTTGGTTTGTTGGGGATCTCAACCGCATCCAAGCGGAAGACTTGCTCTGTGGGAAACCTGACGGAGCATTTTTAATTCGCGAGAGTAGCAAGAAAGGATGTTATGCTTGTTCTGTGGTGTAAGTCTGTTTTCCTTTTTGTTCTAACTACTCAATTCATAAATCTCTACCAAAGCTCTTTATTTTGGAGAACAAAAGCCAGGCCTAGCTTAGGCCTATCCATTGGAATGTGTTGCATGTTTGCAGGAAGACCGGCCTGGTAAAAGCTTTGTAACAGAAATGTGCTTTGAATGTGCAATAACTTTAGTCCTGCAGCCTCTGCAGTTCCCACAGTAGTTAGTACAAAATTCTGAAGTATCCCAGCTTGAAGCTCTGTAGTAAGGGCCTAAGTTAGGGCCTAATTCTCCCATATTCTTCCCTAATAAGGGACATGTGGGAAGAAATAAAGCAGGGCTGTAAAGGTGTGGCATCCTCCATTCTCATTTTCAGACATGCCCAATTCTAGATCTTTTTCTTGTATGTGTAAGGTAATGGTGATGCTTCAGAGGATTATTTGTGAGCAATAGTTTTGATGACATTCACATAGCCTTGCATTGATTTCTTGTATTTCACTTCATTTTATGCTGGTGTAATGAAGGTCAGAAATACTCCAACTCCATTATCTAAAAATCCTTCAAGCTTGTCCTGGAGTCCAAAATGGCTTTCACTGATTTATTTCACATGAGGTTAATTGCTTCTGAGCACAAATCTGAGAAATAAATATATGAAGGTTTAGCATCTCAAGGTAACTGAAGACTGTAGTATCTGCTGTGTTCAATGTTCTGTTCCTTGCAGTCACTGAAGTGTTGGGTTCATCAGATGCTTTTGTTTGGTTGGGATCACTCTACAGGCTTGCAAAGGGGTGGCACAAAATAACCTGTTTCTACATGTGACTGGGATTTTAACAGGCTCCAGTACAGGGATTACATAATACCTGATCTTTCTGGCAGATAAGTTTTTCTAGCAGCTTTGGAATTGCTGTGCTCCAGCTGCTTTGCCAAATTAGAGACTCGGTCGCCATGGCTTCAGATAATGAATCAGCTTGAACTCGTCCCATGCTTAACATTAAAAAATGCACATGGAAGGATAACACTGTGTTTCATGGAATACTTTTTAGGTCCTGATAATTTGTGGGGTTTGGTTTCTTTGCTTAGTGGAAAGGTTTCTAGGTGAGTTGAGCACAAATTCATTGCTGACTTCGGGTGCTTATCTTCTTGGTTCAGTTCTTGACTTTTTTCCCAAGGACCATTTGGAGAACAATGCAGTAGGGAATTGTACTGCTGGGATGGAAGAGTCCTCTTATGTGGATTGTTATGCAAGAGTGTTTAATCGTATGCCCTGAAGCACTCTTTCTTCACAGACTGTATTAATCTCCTCCACTTGCATCTACTGGGTCCTCCATTATGTAATCCAGTGACTGGCAGAGTTGCTGCATTAGTTAATTGTTAATAGACTGTCACTTTGGGTTTGTCCTTTTATGTTAAACTCTCCTCTTTCCTTTTGTTGCAGAGCTGACGGAGAGGTGAAACACTGTGTGATCTACAGCACTCCAAGAGGTTATGGGTTTGCAGAACCATACAACCTGTACAGCACACTTAAGGATTTGGTTCTTCATTACCAGCAGACATCCCTTGTCCAACACAATGATTCCCTAAATGTCAGGCTTGCCTATCCTGTCTACGCACAGATGCCCCCCTCTCTCTGCAGGTAAATTTTGGGGAGGAGGAAAGCGTTGGCTTATCTTGGATTCTTTTCTACGATTTTTATTAGAACTTGGAGGGCATTCTTTCTCCTTAGACTGCTTGTTTTGCACAAGAAGTGATTCTGTGAATGTGAATCAAAAAGAGGCCTAGCAGCAACAAGACGACAACTTGGGTGTAGGTGTCCTGGTGCTACCTTAAAAGCTCAGCTGTGCTTTTACACCGATACTTTTGTTTCCTTATGAGGGGAATAAACTCAACGCAACGCATATGAAAATACTGGAAGCAGAGCATCATTTTATGGAGATGATTTTTTGCCAGGCACCTTCAGTGGAACTTCTAATTGGATTTTGTTTTCTCTTGTTCTAGTAGACACAATTTGAAGCCTCTACCTGAGGCACTGGTAATGTCTTTCAGTCTTAAACTCCCAGCAAACTAGGGGGAAACTCTGCCACAGCAATTCTTCTCTGCTAATTTTAGCAGCTTCACTGCAATTCAGCCGGACTTGCGAAAGAGGGCTTGTCTTGAGGTAGCATGGAATTTGGTGAGAGAAGACCAAAGGAATTATGGGAAAGCTTCAGGTTTTTATTTAAATGGAAAAAATGCTTGTAAAAGGAAAGTTGCTTTATTTTTTTGCCAACAGTAACAAAGTTTTGGTTTCAATGGCACTACAGGTCTTCGCTTAAAGGAAACATAACCAAACTGAACACGCCAAAA
The DNA here is from genome assembly GCA_013399915.1 of Illadopsis cleaveri. NCBI lineage: Eukaryota > Metazoa > Chordata > Aves > Passeriformes > Timaliidae > Illadopsis > Illadopsis cleaveri. The sequence goes on along the minus strand of VXBB01001129.1, from coordinate 2,073,835 downwards.
CTTTGTTCATTGCTAGATTGAGCACTTACAGGGGAGGTTGCATTGGCATCCGCTCATACTTTCTGCACCAAAACTTGAAACAAATAAAAAGGAAAAGCTAAACATTGTGTGGCTTCAAAACACTAAATTTGTCTGATCTGATGTAATTGCTCACTCTCCTCCTTCACCCCCTCTCCCTCCTGTTCCTCAGCTTGGGATTCTGTTTTCAGAGTTTTAATGATACTGTGCTTCAGAATGTAAACCAGAATGAAGCTTGCACTGACCTGCTGCAGGTCTCTTGCTGAACAGTGACAGACTCTTGATTTTGGTACAGAAAAGGTCGGTGTAATCAAATGCTCCTGGATGGCTTATTGTACCCAATTCTTTGGTGGGGTATAGTTACTTCCAGTTGTAAGAAGTGAGCATGCTAATCCTAGATCTCCTCTGATTTGTTCTTTGCAAGTTGGGTTCTGAACTCTCACACCACTGCAGCCAAGCAAGATTTTACTCTGGTATAATCTAAATTCCCTTGTAGTTATTTTAGACATGATGCAAAACACAGGAAGGGATGAGAGCCATACTCCTCAGTTATTGGACGTCTGGTACCATCCTTTGGCGAGGGCTGCTGTCAAATACTGGAGTGGGTAGTCCTGGGCTTCATCAACTACAGCAATCATCAAATAAATCCCCTCCCTGGAAAGTGTACAAAGCAGCTTATTTCCATTCCTTAAGCTTCTAAAATGAAAAAGAGCTAAGTTTGGCAAACTGAACCACTTGGCATCAAAGCACAACTGGCAAAGCAATTGTTCAGTGTGCAGCCTTGAAAGTTACTTTTGTTCCCATTACTGGAAGCGTTTCCCTTGCAGTGCACCCATTGTGCAGGACAGGAAGCAGACAGTCATGCAGGTCTGAGAATGCTGGAGACCCGTTTCTGACCCTGGGGCTGATTTCCTGTTCAAATGGCTATTTTCTGTAATGCCTGGGCAGTAGTGCCAGGCTTGTTGATGTATATTGTTTACACTAGAAGTATTATTTCACTGAATGTCTTGAATTCACAAGTAGGGAAGTGACAAGGCTGGAGCACTGACAGCCATTGCAGGAAGGGTAGTCTGGTTGCCTGGCATGCCATGACATTTTTTATTTTGCACTAATGACCCTGATGCATCCCAGACACTTCCTAATTGGCCGGAGTGCAATCTTCAGGCAAGGAATTCTGCAGTTGCCACTTTTCTCATTTAAATGATACCTTACAAAACTCAGCCAAAACTCGAAACGGTATGAGAGAAGAATAAAATTCACATAAGCTGCTATGTCAAAATGAACCACATCTGTGTGTCCCTTCTACTTCCCCAGGAAAAAAGGAAAAATGAGACATAGCCTTAGCTGTTAGTGGAAATCTTGAATGGTTTCCTCAGTGGTCTGTGAACATGGAATCTTTTCTTGCCTAATTTGCAGTTCTAATCTGGTAGCTGTTCTCACACCTCTCAGGCATCTAGCATTCCCTTGATGCTGGGCTGAGACCAAATGCTCAATGAAGGAAATCAGTTCAAAGGCACAAATGATAGCCAGGTGCTTCATGCCTGTAGAAAGACCTGTGTGAGAGGAGTGTCTGATTTTCCCCTGCCCTTGTGATCTCTCTGCACTCTCTTACTGACAGTGTTAACATTTGAGGCTGATGAGGCCCATATTTCTGATCCCTGCTTTTGTGATAGAGGTAACCTGGCCAAAGTGTTTTGCATCTGCCCCAGTTTCAGGTAAGGCTCAGTTTTGTTTTAAACAAGCACAGATCTACTTCCAGGCTCATAAATCCTGGCACACCCCCACAGTCCTGACAGCAGCAGGATAGCAGAGCAGGGCTCTCTGAAGTCTCCCTGTAGTGGAACCTGATTGATCCTGTGAGGTTTGGTGCAGGCTCCATCCCTGGCTGTGCCAAGGTAAATACAGTGTAATTCCATTAGCATCTGTGAAGGTAGCTTGGCTTTATCGTGGTGTGAGCGAGTTGGGACTCTTGGCCCTTTGCTCCCTAAGCTCTTTTTGCTGATCACAGGTGATGCATTTGCTGTGAATGATGGACCCAGAGCCAATAAGCCATCCTGAAGTGTTCTTTGAAGTTCTATTTTGCCCAAACTTTCAGAGCAGGGCTAGGGGCAGACGAAGCCTGCATTCCCTGTACTGGCTCCATTATTCTGAGCAGTCTCCTGAGGCTGTTTTTGTCACTGTGTCTCTCTGTGTTTGGTTTAGGCACCTGAAGTCCCAGCTGCTGCCATGGTTCCCCCTTGCCTCGCATGTGCTATTGCACAGATTCCTTTTGCAACTATTTTGCACTCACAGAGCAAATGAAAATTGGTATAAAATCAACTGACACATATAGCTGGTGCGATCTATGGGGCAAGGGCCTGGTCCTGCTCCTCTCATTGTGCTTGGCCTAATTCTGTTTGCTCAGTAGCATTAGACCTGTGAGAAAACCCACAGCTTCCAGGAGCTGTTCTACACTTGCATGAGTGAGAAATCAGAAATGGGCCTGTGAGGTGCAGGATTACACCCCAGGATGAAAAGCAGCTGTTAAGCCTGAAACAAATACAGGAAATGTGAACACAGAGGCAAAACAAAGAATCTCAAGTTCTTTTAAAACAGTAAGATGTGAGAAGGTTTTAATTTTAAAAGTCAGAACATCAGGAGGAAAGGGGGAAGTAGCCTCACTGTCGTAGCAGCCATCTGGTACCAGGCTGCAGTTAGAGGAGCATTGATCTCACTGACCCATATTGTATTAAATATATATGTAGAGTTAAATAAATAACTTTTGCACAGTGTTAAACGGGGAAGGGGGGGAGGGGATGCTGAAACTCGAATATGCACAGTTTCTTCTAATCTGTTTTGAAGTATATTTGCAGGGAATTAGGGGTGATTCAGTATTTTGTATTGGTATGGATGGAAATCAGGTCTGCTTCCACAGTTGCCATTGGCCCCATTGTGTCAGCCATGAGTGCCATGTTTTTGAAGTTACTAAGTTATAAATCTTTTCCCACTAGTTTGTTTGTTGATTACAAGTCATCTGAGCATGGGAAAAACCAACCTAGAAACAGAAGCATGTCCCAACAGGTGCTTCACTAGTGTGTGAAGCAGTGATGTGCAATTGTCCACCTTCTGATACTGGAGTGCTCTAGTTTTGGGGGTTGTGTTTGGGTTTTTATTTCATTCTCATCAGCAGTGAAGTGAGTTGCTGCTTTGCACCATTGGTAGTTGCAATCTAGAGTTATATCCATTACAGCCCTTTGTCTTATGCCAAAAATAAAACGCTCTTTCCACACTCATCTCTCTTGAGGTGGCAGATGTTCAAGAAGTTTTCCATTTAATCTGATGGGCCTGATTCTTTTCTCGCTGACACTAGTGTTAGCAAGACTTCCACAAACCAAAAGCCATTCCCAGGAAAAAAACCTTGCATTTATTCACAGCTGAATTCTAGTCACAGCAGGGAAAAAAATCAAAGTTTTTCCCTTGCAAAGCCAGGCAACTGTGATGGGACTGTGGAAATGAATGCTGACACTTAGTGCTGTTTTGGGGAGAGCAGGAGAAGGATGGGGGTCTTGGTTGCCCCAAATCCTGGGCTCTCTGCAGGCTTAGGTGGCACCATGTCTGTAACTGAACGCTGTGGCTGTTTAAAACAGCAGAATTGCTATAGGAGTGTCACACTTTAAGTTTGGAAAAGCCCCTTATTTGGTACTTGAACAATCTCACTTCTGTTTTTGAATGTCTGTTTATTTTTTATTTTTTGTTACACTAACAGGGAATAAAAATCTGAAATGTTAGTGAGTCTTGTATGCTTGCTGCATTGTGCAGACATGAAACAGGTACTGCTTGTGGATCAGGAGCAGTAAGAGACAGACAGGTTCAAAATGCAGTTTTACAAAGCGCTATGATGGGTTGAGGGTTGTTTTGTTTAGACCATGTTTAAAATCAAGTTTCCTTATATGTAGTTTCCTTATAGCTGATTTGCAACCTCTGCTTTTGCAATAGCAAAATCAAAATAACATTCCCGAAGAACAAAAATGCTGTGAGGGGAGGGGGGGTCAGGCTTGCTCAAATTCAGCATTCAAAGCAAATAGCTTTAGTGGAGAGGAAGGATCAGCACCCTAAAGCATCCCTCTGGTTGTAGTTTGATGAAGCAGGAGACAGACCATGAAGTAGAAACCTCTGCCTGGAACCACAAAATAAGAGGAGATGCCAGAGCAGACCCTTCCCTTTGGAATAACCAGTTGCACTCTCCTTAAATGCACATGCAGGAGAGAGTTAGGGAACTGATACAAGTCCTTGAGGAGCTGCTGCCCTTTCTGTATGGGAAGGGAACTTGCACTGCTGATCCCCTTGTTTCCCTTGGCACACGAGCAGCCGGGAGAAGGGAAGGACCAGCCCAAAGAAGCGCTGGCCTGTTCCTCAGGAGGCTGGGCCAGTTCAGCTCTGCGTGAGCTGCAGCTTTGGATGGGGTTACGTGAAGTTTGGCCAACATTTTTGTGAATCTTGCGTTCTGTGGGCAGAAATACTTTCCACTGAATGGGAAGGGGGGGAAAAAAACCAAAAAAATCTCTCTTGAAATCTTTTCAGTTCCTTCCTGTTTGTTCAAAGGGGCAGATTGGGAGCTTTAGCTTGTTAACTGTTTAGATGATAGTGCTTGAAGTGCTGGTCTTTGGGGCTGGCTCCATACAATTAATGCAGAATTTGCATTTTTTTTAATTGCTATTGGCATAGACTCACCGTATTTTATGACTAGACTAGCCATTTGTTCTAAAGTTTGCCTCGAAAAAATGTAATATGAACTTCAGAGGCAAGGGAAAAAAAAGTGAGACAGGCCCTTTTTGATAGAAAAAAACCTCCTTCCTTGATCAACCTGTATTAGAGAAAGCAGCTTTAATTTGATGCCCCCCTCCACCACCTTCCCTTGGGATCGCTTCTGTGAGATCGGCATTGACAAATGAGGGGAGGGACATTTCCCCCTGTATCCAGCCGTTCCCATGCACTTTCCAGGTGCTTGTAGCAAGAGGCTCGGGATCGTTTGGAGAAAGTTACTGCATCCAAAGACAAAAGAAAAGGTCTCCAAGGGTGACTGTCACCTCCCAGCAGGGGGTTGTAGGATGCTGGGGCCGGCCCCGAGCTGCCCCCGGGTCTCTGTTGGCTGCAGGGGGTGGGCTCACGTTCAGTCAGCTGGGTCGGGGTTTGGATCTGTTTTGTTTTTGTGAGTGACTTCTACATCCAGCAAAGATCTGTTTGATGAAAACCTGTTAATTTTGTATATCTGGCTGTTTATTGCACCATGGGATTGTAATGGTCTGCATCATCCGTGTGTGTGTGTGCGTGCGTGTGTGTGTATATGTACTGTATGTATATAGATATATGTAAAATATATTCACGTACACATTTATATGCATTAGCTGTAAGTGGCACTGCCCCTTAAAAATGAAACAAAACTCACTGTTAGCACATTCTGCCACGGGTTTAGGCAGAATTGGATTGGTTTTTTTGTCAAGCGAAAAGGAGTTTATTGTGTTCATCTTGCATATGTGCTTCTGAAATGCTGAACTCTGGATTTCCTTCAGGGGCGTTGCTACTATATTTGTAAACAGAGTTGACTTGGGGTGTTATTTACTCCGGGACAAAGCATTCAACCGTGTCCCAAGCAAAGGCTTAGCAAAAGAAACCCCTCTTGCTCTCCTGTGAGACGCAGTGATTGTTTGCACGTTCCAGTGGCCCCTCAGTGTCCCCTGTCCAGAGCTGATGTGCAATGGGTGGTGTTGGTGCGTGTCCCTTTGTGAGTGGACTCTTTGTTCAAGGTGTGGTTCAATGTAAAGCATGAGTGAGTGTTTGATCTTGTGTCGAGGGCTGAAATAACAGCACACTCCTTTGTACAACCTTTGCATCAATGTTTCTGCTTTTCTTTGACTTCTATTTTCTTTAAGGGAAACTGCATCTGTTAAGAACCTGCTTCTCCAGAAGCTATTGAATTATTTTGTTTTCCAGATGAATTCCAGCATGTAACTTTGGTACTCTTGTTTGTTATTTGTGTAAAATCTGTTCTTCTGTCGTTTATGGTGTAGTCGGGGAGGGGGGTGGGGGGAAGAAAAGAATAAAAAAAAAGGAATTCATGTAGTTTAACTTTTAAAGAAAAGAAACAAACTGCTTCATAAGGAAACCAAGTGTATGTTAGTGTTTTCTGACAAGTCATCCTGTAGTTTCTAGCTCAGTAATGCAACACTGTACTTGTCACCGGGTGTGTTACAATTTTGCTGTACTTTCTTTTACTAGATGGTTGGGCTTTTAAATCCCAGACACTAAGCATCCTGGGCCTACTTGCTCTAGATCAAAAAAAAAATGCAATAAAAAAAAATTGCAATAAAGCACATTGACATGTAATGTTTTAGAAGGATGTACTGACAGCTGTTTCTAATAAATTCCGAACTGCAGCGTGGTCGGGCTGCCGTGGTGTAGCTGTGTCTGTCCACCAGCCGAGGCCATGGGCATCATCTTTAACAGAAGCTTAAAAAAAAAAAAAGACTTGCAGAGGTCTGATTTCCTCTAGGCTGGAGAGAAAGCCCCTCCTGGGGCTGGGAGGAGGGAGGGATACACGTAGCACACGCGCGTTCCTTAATGGAGCCTTCCCTGCGTTCCTTTCAAAGCATCTTCCGAGGGAGCAGGAGCCATCAGAAATGTTCTTGCATGGCTCACTGCTTCTTCTGCCATCAGGGAAAACCACATTTGGTGATGCCACTGTTGGTGCTGGGGGGAGAGGAGGGGATGCACCGCTTGAACAGACTTAGGAAAGACACGGCTCAGCTGCATCCACTCACCTAGATTTTGCAGGAGTTTGAGAAATCACTGTTTGTTTTCCCAATTCCTTCCTGAGCACCAGCCATTGGAACCACTGAAAAACCAGTCAGTTTGGGGGTGGTGTTGCTAATCCTCTTTCATTACAAACACGGGTGGTGGCAGGAGGGCAAACTTGGGGGGATGTTTTGCCCCTTAAACTTAGCAGTTGGATGGGATGCCACCCTAACATCCCCAGAAATTTAGGGCAGGGGCTGTGGCTGTGTGTGGCTCAGTGTTTTTGCAGCCCCATGAGTCGACCTTTTTGCAGACTAATGAGCAACATTTTCCCAACCTCCTGAGTCAACCATTTTTTAAAAAATGCTGCATCAGCATTTTTCACAGGGCCGAGTAAGTCTTTTCAGCTGCTGAGTCAGCATTCCCTCCATCATCTGTACCAGAGGCCCCTCCACCAGCAGGCAGGGAGCACCCAACTGGGCAGAAAAGTCCCTGATCATGGTGCAGGGGAGCTGGGAGCACCCAAATGGACCCTGAAGGCTCACTCGGGCATCTGTCATTACACCCAGCAAGGAGCTCACCCCATGCTGCAGCACCTCAGGATGCTTCCTGCAGTCTTGCCCACAGCAGTGAAGAGATGCAATCTCTTAGAAACATCACCTGGAACAGCAGCAGCCACGTGATACCCGCTGGATGAGCCATGGGCTCTGTGGGCCAGTGTTCACTGCATTGGCACCCCCAGGCAAGAGGAGAGCAATGGGGAAACATCAGCAAGAAACTGAGAGGCCTCTGCAAGGTGCTCCAGGGGCCTGGCTCTTTCTTATGATTATTTAATTTATTTCTTTTTAATAAGGGCTAATGAGGTAGAATTGCAGGAAAGATGTAAGTCACTAATTGGCGAATAGTTTTCCAGGGCTTTGCCAGACTGTTCGCTGTGTTATGAAAACATCACGGGCAGAGCCGGCGTAGGAAATTTCCAAGCGGCCGTGCTGACTGGATGGAAAGAAAAACACCTCCCAGCTCAGATGTCTTCTCAGAGAAAGGGCAGATCCCGGGGATTTTTCCATCCTCAGCAATTCCACAGAGCTTCCTGCAAGTCCCCTGGGTTCCCCCCCTACTCACATACAGGACCCTTCCCGGGGGCAGGCAATGGCCTGGCACCATAGGGCAGAGGTGCAGGATGGATGGACAGAAGTCCCCAAGCTTCGTTCGTGGGATTTCTCTTCCCTGCCCATGTAGGAACCCACTGTAGTGGGAGATTCATGTGAGGATCTTGCCCATGGGGAAAAAAATCTGTCAGGAAAATTCCCCAATGCCTCCCCCAGCCAAAACACTTTGATGTAAGGGATCAGGGTTTGGTTTGAAACCCGGGGCTTGTTGCAGCAACCAAGCTGCTCCACTTTTCCTCCTTGGTTTCATCTCTCAAAACAGACTTATTTTAGTCTAATAGTTTAGTTTAATAGACACTGTGTTGCTTGGCAGCGGGAGCAACACAACCACAGCCATAGCTCTGAGTACCAGAGTCATAAACAAAGGGCAGGGTGGTGAGTGTGCTGCACAGCACCTTGAGCAGCCCAAAATCCATGAGGGATGTGGCTGCTTGTCCCCTCCATCCCACTCCAACATGCACAGCTGGAATGTGGGATCCATCAGGCACCTCTGCCATGAATGAAGTACCTGAGCCTGGAAATGCAGTCAGGGCAGCTGCTTCTCACACCAGTCCCACTGGGTTTGGGGTCAGGATGAAGGCAAAGGTACCCAAGATAGAGGAAGCTGCCTGAATCCCCTGGGAACAGGACCCCTTCCAAGGATGCACAACCTGGCTGAGCCCAGGGAGACAGGAGGAATGGGGAGTGTTCACCCTGGTCATGGGCCACAATTCCTCCCCTTGAGACATGAGGTGCAGCATTTCCCTCCTTGGACCATCAAGTCCAGGCTTGGAGTAGCAGTCAGCAGCTTTCAAGTGAACTGGTGGATTAGGGTTGGCCAGAGACCCAGAATCCCCATTTCATGGGAAATCTCATCATCTTGCTTGTCATGCTTCATCCAAATAGGAACAAAATGGTAATGTACAAAATTTGACTCTGGAAAATACTTTCAAGGGGGAAAAAACATCCCACACCAATTTTTGTTGATCTGGCACAGTCCCACACCAGCATTAGCCTTTCTATATCAATGTTATCCATGAGCCCAGAAGGGTTGGAAGGATAGAGGCTTCACTCTGACCAACATAATCCACTTCCCTGGCTACTATTTTCTCCAAATTTTCTCTTGACTGCTATTTTCATCTGTTCTTTCTGATGGCAAATCTTCCTCGCCGAGATCTAATTTGCTTTGTAGACAAGTGATGGGTAAGGGACAAAATGCTGGGGTACCCTCTGCATGATGTCTCTGTGCACCCTGGGCAGAAGGTGTGGTAGAGGAAGAGGAAAAGGCTGCAGGGCACCAGCCTGGGTTGCTGCCTACTCTCCTGCCTGCAAACCCATCCTTGGTGCCGGTGGCTCCTGGGAAACACCTTGGCCACCTCTGCCCAGTCACTGGTGCATTTCAGAGCAAAACCCAGGTTCCCCTGGACTCTCCTGTGCACAGACATCTCCCCAGAGACATTCCCTTCCTGACCCTACTAGACCCAACCATCTCCCCTGTATAAGGGGCAAAGCCTTGACCTCTCCCTTGGAGCAGGAGGAGGCAGCTCTTCACATCCAGCCCTGATGCAAACCAGAGCAACCCAGGGTCGGCTTCCCAGAAGAGGGATAAGGAGCTGGAAGAGGAGGATGAGCGGTCACAAGGTTTCAGGGCAAGCAAAGGCATGTCCCATGGTGGAGCATCTTCAGGCAGACCAGGATGCCAGGAAGGCAGGGGCCAGGATGTGCTCCTCCATTCCAAAAACCTTTCCCTGTGCTCCTGCATGGGCTCCTGGGCAAGATCCTGGCTTTCCTGGCTGCTGCCACAGGTCTGTGCCCAGGAGAGGCACTCAGCAGTCACAAGCCTGCCTCAAGCAGAACTGTGGCTGGAGCATTTCCCAAGCTTTCCCTTTGCTCACACTTTCAAGGGAAGGGGCGGGATGGGTGCACGGAGAGCAGAGCCAGCCGCCCTGGGCAGGTGCTGTGCACGCTCCCGCGGCCGCTCTGCCAAAGGAAACACAAACATCCTACCCAAAGAAAGCACTTTTCATCAGCAACACAAGTTCCCATTTTTGCACAGGGCTGGTCTGTTCCGGGCAGCTTTCCCCACCACAGTGCCAGGCTGAGCAAGGGCCCGGCCGAGCTTTCCGGGCTGGGCTCCGGCCAGAGCCGCCCTTCCTGCCCCATGTTAGACCCACAGAAACCAGGCAATGTGACCACGTCCGGCACCTGGAGAGGATGGAGGCTGACCTGATGTGAGACACCTCAGAATCAAAGGGGCTTAGTCAGCCTCAGAGTCCCTCCCCCACTTGAGATGTGGCATTTGGGGATATAGGACCCTGGAGACTGGAGACCTAGAGGCTGTGGGACCTTGCTTCTCCTTACTTCTGGCAAAGGGGAATTTTGGCCAAACCCAACTGTCCCAGCATTGCAGACAGAGGTGGCGAGGCCCCATAACCCAGAAAGAGCTGTGGAAGGGAAATTCCAGTGTCATGTAATGGTGCAGCTCAACACCAAGCCAGTACAACAAACACAGGTTATTAAAAAAAAGAGAGAGAGAGGGAAACTTAAAAAATAAAAGGCAAGTGTTACTTTGGTCCAAAGTTTGTGAAGATCTGAGAGAATGCAGGATTCAGGGTGGAAGAGCGGGTGAGGAGGAGTGTAAGGGAAGTTGGATGCACATCACTCATGGAATAAATAGCTCTGGGTATTTTATACCTGCCCTCAGTGTCAGGTGGGGAGAGGAGCATTATCCTGCTCTGCTGCCCCCATCAAAGTGCTGCTGCTGCACCAGAGCCAGCGGGTCCCTGGTCCCAGCACCTGCCTGGCCTCACCTGCCCCAT